>CAJNOP010000458.1:113925-167354 GCA_905250075.1 Rotaria sp. Silwood1
TTAAATAAATATTTTGACTTTTTAGACATTTAACTTTTCTGTTTTCTTGAGAATAAAATGAGATCTTTTCATTAGAATATGTTGAGATATTACAAAAACCTAACTGCACTCTTTCTTCTGACACATCGATCGTTTTTTTAAGTTTTTTTTTCTACACTCTTCGAAGGTAATTAGAAATTTGTCGATCACTCAAGGATGATGCGTTTGTCTTACATCTGATAATTATTCTATCGAAATCTTCTCAAGTTTTCGTTACGAATTCTCAAGTCTAGTCTATGCTAATACCTATGGAGAAATATATAATTAGTTACAAAGTTGTGATTTATGATAATCTCGATGAATAATGAAAGAAGAATCTAAATTAGTTTATTAGTATCAGATATGTATGTGATAATGAAACTTAGATTTTTAAGAAGAATCAATGAATTGATACGAGAAACGAAAAATTCTAGGGGAAAAATACCATAGATAAAACGATGTCAATTTTTTGGTATATTTTATCAAAAGAAAATATTGAACAGCAACACTATTGACGTACTTCTAAAATTTATTCATTGTTGAAACTATTTTTTTTCTCATTCTTTAACAGTCGTCTGTCGTAGATAAAAAGTAATTTATTGCTACAAAAGTTAATAGAGCAGCTGAGTTTTTTATTTGATTACTGTAATCTTTATGACTTACGCATATTTATCATCTAGTTGTTCATGTAAGATTTATACTGAAAACGGAATATATACTCAGCATTATATTCTTTTTATGGTATAAGAGATAAAAAATTAAAGTTTCTTTGCGTAAGAGTTTCAATCGACGACGAACTCAATAAAATTACAAGCTCTAAAATGAAATCATTAATGAAACTAAGCTACTTAACATTTTTTTTCAACTGATTTATAAGATCAATCAGTGTGATGTTTCGTTCTAACTAAGAACATTATCAAACACAAATAAATAGACAGAAGATGAATATATATAAGAGTAAAATAATGTCTTCGTTTTTCTATTCTATTATTTTAAACATTCTAATGCAGACGGATCAATTTTACTCCCCCGTGCATTGAAATGTTTAAAACAATAGAATAAAAAACGATGACATTATTTTACTCTTATATATATTCTTCTTCTGTCTATTTATTTCTGTTTGATAATGTTCTTAGTTAGAACAAAACGTCACACTGATTGATCTTATAAATCAGTTGAAAAAAAAATGTTAAATATCTTAGTGTCACTAATGATTTTATTATGGAATGTGGTGCTACCAAATAACAAATAAGTTCTATATTATATATTTTTTCTACGAATATCGTATTTTGTCAACTATCTCGATGAAATGTACAAGAAAGTTTTCCACAAATACTATCCTAAGAAAAAGTAAAAATAAACGCAGAACGTAAGGTGAAACTAAATCCTCTACATCGTTCAATTCTGAAGACTTCTTCTATTAGAGTTATCTGAATCTTTTTGCTCATGTTTTCTAAGCTCGACCAACGGTCAATGAGTATCCTTATTCACAATTCGTATACAGTAAATATGTGAATTTCTTCGTAATCTGAATAGTATTTTAGATTAAATTCAGATATCATTCATGTATCTTATCTTTGTATGCATTCACATCGCTCGCAGAAGCGATGTTTACTTATTGAGCAATCTTCATCGAATGAATGAATGAATATGCTGGACGAATTTATTTTCTCTTTCGTCCTTCTCTAAGTTTATTCTTTTTTCCTTCCTCTTCTCTGAATTTTTTCTTTTACTTCTTGACTTAAATTTTTCTTTACTTTCCTATCTCTCCAATTTGATTAAGACTAACAATCAATTACTAAGCATATGAGATCCGTACTGTTTATGCCACATACATTTGTCGAATATATATTAACTGAAAATATTACTCTCTTTTGACTTGGCTAGAGTTTCTAATTGGATTATGTAGCTCATAATTAATAATGTTGTATTGCTTGTCATAAAATGAGTTTCAATTAGCTCATATACTAATGAGTTCATAATTTGTGATGAAAACTCTAATGCAGCAATTTTATGTTTGAGAATATTAGGAACTTATAATTTATCGTACATTTCGAGCTTTGAACATAATCAAAAAATTAGGATTTCAATGTGAAAATTGAGACTTTAAATCAATAAAATCAACCTATATTTTTTCGATATTCTAATGTTCGCACCAACACATAATTTTGATTCATATGATGTCAATGTTATGCGGATTCTTACTTTAATCAAAGGAACTCTTTTTCACATAATTAAATCTGCAGCAAATACTTTTTTGAAGTAATTCAGCAGATCAAAAGATAAATGGAAGCTCCAAACGGACTAAATGTCTTTCACGCGTACTGTGAAACAATAAAAAATACAAATTCACGAGAATATAAATAATTATGGGAACCAGTCCCAAAAAAAATTAATCTACTTTAAGCATTTACAGCTGTTTTCGTTGGAAAAGATGATCATAAACATTTCTCACTATCTTTTACGAAGAAGAAAATGTCTTATATAACTGTTTCAGAGTTTATTTAATGTGAATAACGCTTGGAAACGCTGACTAGCCGTAAAAACGGCAAGAAAAGTGATGATCACGTTTTTTCTTGCCATTTATCACCGTTTTCTAACAAAACGGGTGATTATGACAGTTTAAACGGCATTTTCAGCGTTTCACTTCTTCCTGGGTTTCGAGCCTATAATTTCATTTTAGAGGATAGAAAATTCGTTCTTAAAGTTTGATAGTGGTAGCCACTGATGATGGCAGAACCAAAGTTTTATTTTTCATATGATCCAATCCGTCCATTGTCCGGACTTGGAAGTAGCTCCGTCTGGTGTAGAATTCAATTCTCTATCGATTGAACTCCTTCGTTCACTATTAAAACGACTTCATTGCTACCTTCAGCCGATTGCTTCTTAATTTATTGCCATTATTCTTTTTCTCTCTCTCTCTCCTTAACACTTTCCTATTAACAATCATCTTCTATTCTTGTCCATCATTTACTAAGATACATTGGGAATCTTCATTCATCCTCAAATCAATTTATCATTATTTCATCCTGTGTCACTTTTTAGTGGCACCTGAGGTCGTGTTTAATACCCATTTGAAAACGAAGGTGAATGAGTATTTGTTGAACAACTTTTGAACAGATTGAGCTAGAGAGCTGCGATTTTCACCATTGAAAAGAAGAGACGAAGACGCATCGAACCGTAGATGAAAACATTTTTCTGAATACCTTCCTAACAATTTTAGTTAAACGTTTTCAAAAACTGGCTTTTTTCTCATACTTTAAAAAAAATAAAAAACTTCCATTTTCGATTCTTTTGTTGACAAAATTGGCTGGTAAATTGCACTTCAATGGGTAGGATATCTTACTGGTAGTGGTTAGGAATAGAATTTTTATATGGTTTTGTAGCTCTTCATTTGCTGGTGCTAGCACACTCCTGAAAACCAATAAATTAATATCGCTATTATGAAAAGCATGCTTTTTTTTCTAGAAGCTCTATGTAAATCTGTGAGCAAAGTAGTCAGAACAATGTTTTCATATAAGGTTCGATGTGTCTTTATCTACACTTTTCAATGGTGAAAATCGCAGCTCTCTAGGTGAATCCGTTCAAAAATTTATTTAAAAAAAAATATCCACTTGCCTTCTTTTTGAAATGGGCATTAGTTGCATTTCAGACAGAGGAGGATGGGAGGAGAAAGAGCTGCGAAGCTTCCACTTACAACTTGTAATCAGTTTTCTTTGGAAAATATCTGTGAATGGCACAAAACCTATACGTACGTCATGACATGTACTCATAAGAGAGGACTTAATTGAAGACATTGATGAATAACCACTTCAACTATTACCTAGCACCAAATAAGATCTCACAAACTACCATGCGGAATAAAATTTGAAAGCTCACAGCGAAATTTTCGTTCGGATGTCATTTTTTCTGAATTATATTGTCCACTTTTCACTCCGATTTTGTTGTTCAATGGTTTGTTAATAAGCTGACTTGATTAGGTTGACAATGTGAACCGAATTCTCTGGGACGATTTGAATTTTCTAGACTCGTGTCGCTTCTGTACTATCGAAAACATGTTTCTCTTTGTCGATCAGCATATTTCAAATCACTGTGAAAACAACTCGAAAGACTTTGTGAAAAATAGAGTGCATTCATTTTTTTTTGTTCACTTGTTTCTGTCTCATTTTTGACGTTTTTACTCTCTCTCTGTGTCCCTCTTATTAAAGTTTTCTTGAAGAATGTTAATATTCTGAAATTAAAAATAACTACAAGCTTGTTCATTATCATTAATCCTTCATCTTTATATATGGATCGCCTTTCACCTAGATTCCAATCTTTCGTCACATTGGTCACCAAACAAAAAATCCATATTAGTAAATTTCACCTCCGCCATCAACAAATCCTTCCATCATTTCGTTATGTTAAACTGTACAAGTATTCATTTAGACTTAAATTAGTGGATATCATGCGTATGAATTTTCCTTATATTTTAGTGTGCACCAAATTTCGAACGATCGTTATAACAATATCGATTGCTTGCATAGTCATCCTACTATCTTTGTCACATCGACATCGGTTACGAAACTGGAGTCAGTCTGCATGTTGGAGATTTGTTTCTGCTCCAGTGAGTTCCCACTGGATTACGAAATTTCAACAACACGAGCGCCGGATCTTTTCTCAAAATGGTGAAGATGGGGTACTCCTCTGGATCTTCGCCAATATCGGTACAATTCATCAACCACCTCATTTTGTCGAGTTCGGTGTTCAAAATGGCGAACAATGTAACACACGTTTTCTTCGAGAATACCTTGGATGGCAAGGTCTGATGATGGATGGTGGTCATGAAAACCTCTCTATTAATCTTCGTCGTGAGAAGGTTTCTCCAAAAAATATCAACGACTTGCTCGCAAAATATGAAACTCCAGCCATTATAGATCTTCTATCGATCGATATTGAGTAAATCTCTTTCTTGTACTTAAAATTAATTGCTTCTCTCTTACAGTTTCGACGATTACTTCGTTTGGAAGTCAATCTTGCAAGCAAATCTATTCCACGCTCGTGTAGTAATTATTGAATTCAACTATATGATTCCACCCAACGAAAACCGAGTCGTGAATCCAAATCAAGATTCACGCCGATGGACGGGTACCGTACATTTTGGTGCCGGAATTCTAGCCTTAGCAGCACTAGGACGTGCTTACGGGTATACACTTGTATATGGAGAACAGAATGGTGTGAACTTGTTTTTTGTTCAAACATGCTTACTTGTTCGGCAAGGTGTACTTGATGATGTCCCATCAATAGAGAAACTACATATATCGAAACCTGTTGGTCAGTGGAAGCATGCACCTGAACGAGACAAGTCACGAGCTTGGATATGGAATGACACAAATTGGCAACCATAGTCAAATCAATATTCCTGAAGAAACTGATTCACATTAACGATGAACATCACTTTTAACTAGATATGACAATGCTTAACGAAGGGGTGATTCAAAAGTTTCGACCCCTCTCAGTAAATCGATGATATCTATAACAAACTTATATGAAGTTATTGATCGAATTAAATCATTTTGTAGAGGAAGATTAGAACTATCATCTGAAAAAAAATCAGTTCGAAATACATAAATCTATTAGAATCTTTTGGTCGTTGTACTAATCTGGAGTGAAAATTTTTACGTTGCATTTAAAAAAAAATATGTTTGTAACATCTTAAGAAACATATCGTATTCTAGATATTTTTACATGATTTGAGAGAGTTCGACAAGCTCTACAAGGATATATGTGTTTACAAAACTTTTGATCTTGTTTTCAATATAAAATTTACAAGAAGTCAGAAAAACTAATAAAAATTTCATGCATCAAATATCAGCGAGAGTAAGTTGATCTTTCAAAAATGTTCGTTCGTTGACTGTTTCATCTATTCAGGCAGCTCAGAAGAGGTATTTTCAGCTTCAGTATGAAATACTGCATCTCGAAATACCAATTAGCAGTTGATCAACTAAAATTTTTGAAAGTTCAGCATATTATCTCATGAAAGATATATAAGATTTTTATTAGGTTGCGTGGTTTCAATCGAGTTTTATATTGGAAAGAGAATTCGAATTTTTTTTGATATTCATATATTTGTCGAGCTTGTTGAACTCTATCGAACCACAAAAAAAAATGTCTATTGAAAACGTGTAGAAAATAATATTTGGCTCGACTTTAACGATTCAAACATTAATGTTTTTTTGATTTTTTTCAAAAAATGTAACGTAAAAATTTTCACTCCAGATTGGTACAATGACCAAAAGATTCTAATAGATTTATATATTTCGAACTGTTTTGTTTTCAGATAATAGCTCTAATCTTCCTCTGCAAAATGATATAATTTGATCAATAACTTCATATAAGTTTATTATAGATATCATCGATTTACTGAGAGAAGTCGAAACTTTTGAATCACCCTAGTTTTTGGATTACAGACCACGAAAAAAAAAACCGTTTTTTCAATAATTAATTGCTGATCCAATAAATATATGTACTAGATGCGGCATCTTAGCTTTTTTTGTCTATTTAAAGTACAGCAAATTTTACTTTAAGATTTAAATTCAAATTAAGTAACTATTTTTTCCTTTTCCTTTTTTTAATTTGAATGAAACTTTTAATTATATCGATGTGTAGATGAATTTTATAGAATTTACTTTTTAAAGAAATCAATGAAAATTGACGCAAATAAATTTAAAGAATTGAGATTTTTTTGTTTACGATTATATGCATTTTGTTTCGTCTGTCACATTTGATTCTTTACTCTAAGAATCTTTATCTGAAGACACAGAAAAAAATCTTAGACTTTAACACATGCAAACATAATATGTATGATAAATGCGTTCATAAGCAACCCAGATAAAATATTTGTTGCACATGGAGGCATCTAAATGCACGGTGGCAATAGTGCCTGGATGCATGTTTTACATCCTGGCCACATTTAGACACTATTTAAAGTTGTTTTTAGCCGCATTTAGACGTAGTTCTGTTTCAAGTTACGTTTGAAAGCAACTCTACCATTGTGTCTGAGCTATATCTAGATTCTTTCGGTTCTTCTATTTCTTATCTGTTTGTATCACTAATAGATTTACATGGAAACTAATTTTGAACTTCATGTTTGAGTTAAAGTAAACATTTTTTCTTCACATTCAAATTTTATTTATTTTAAAATTTAACGAGCTATGTTGAACATACGTGTTATGCGAGAGCGAAATTGATTTCCTGACAAAAAGTGGGTGGATGTGGATGTGGGTGGGGTGGGGTATGAGTGAAATCTATGAGGAATTTGATTTCAAGCTGAATTCTAGCAAAACAAACAGGCAATGCTGGACACAACTTATGGGGACGGGGAACTCCAAAAAGAAACTACTGACACTAACTATAAAAGAACCTCCCTATCTTCTCGATCATAGAGCGATTCACTACTGTACCATGCTCCATAATCAAAGTGATCTCCGAATTTAATCCTCTCCGGACCCTATCATGAAACACGCGCCTGACCGTTTTCGCCTACCACATTCGCAGTAAACTTCACAGACTACTCAATTCTGAATTCACATGTCCAACCCTATACACCTTTTTTTTAGGCTGGGGGACTAGAGAGGCATCGAGGACTTATGAACTCAGAGTTCAGCATTTAGAACTCTCCATGACCCTCTTTTTTGTTTGAAATTAAGTTTTGTTTTATTCGCAAAATTCAGAAGGAAATTAAATATCGCAAAGTATGATGGGTTAGAGATGTGAGTGTGAGTGGTTGTGGATGGGTTTATGTATGGATACGCGTGTGCATGTGCCTGTGGGTATGGGTCATAGTGGGCGGTGTAGGCGTGGATTTTTTTCTAACTTCGCCAGCACGAACATGCACATCCACATCCAGCGCTAATACAGCTGAGATTCCGTAATTGTAGAAATCTTCACGAGTTCAAACATATGACATGAGAGGGGTGAAAAAAAGTGGAAAAATAAGTTATATGGTGTGGATGTGGTGATTGTCGTCTACAATTTCAACACGCCTACTAATATCCCAAAACTTTCACATCCACACCCACACCCAACTCAGTTCCATCCGTCCACGTTTACTACTACACCTAATTATCTACTCTAGCATAATTAGAATAAAAACAAAAGAACATTTGCTAGTGTATTTATCATTGATTTTCAGGTACCAGAAAGTTGAATAGTTCTACATGAAGTTGCACATTGTAAACGAAAAAGAAGGAGATTGTACAGTTTTTACGTTTGTTGAAGTTGATGGAACATATGCTTTGATTTCGTCAAGAAGAGTGAGATAGTGAGCGATCGGTAATAATGTGTGATATCTTTCGTTCAGTTCGAATTTCAATGATTGATACATCGATTCACGATTTATCAGACACATTTCATAGAGTTGCAGAAGACGATAACCATTAACGCTTTTACAAAGAGGAAGTATCGTGTCATTGAGTCCAATACGAAGAAGAAATGATTTAACATGATCTTCAGTCCATTGAGTGATACAATTCGGTAAGTCACTATAAAAATGCGTAGACTATGGTACTGAAATAATGCAATACGTTATGGACAGTTGCTAATGATGTTGAATTTAGCAACGTAACCGTAACCAAAGCATGAGTCATTTCATGAAACTTTCAGTTTTAAAAATAAACAAGTTATATTTTCATTTTAGTCCAGTTTGCTAATGGGGTTCAGCATGAAGTTACTGATCTGGATAGGATGATAGCAGAATCTTAAGTATACGATGCTTATGTTGTAAGGAAGAAGATTGAAAAATGGTTATCGTTTGTTGATTTCATGTTTTTCTATCGTAAAGGTTCTGTCACATGTGCATAGCAAAGTTATTTAACACCCCTCAACTAGTTTAGCAGTTTATAGTGCTTAAAAAATACACCAGTTAGCTCACAGAAAATATCGAATAAAAAAATCATTTGTACATAATTGAACGAATTACTAACTGATAGTAGACTAGATTGACAGTTGTACTTCATGCTCATCTCCAAAGAAGACGTTATGGAAATTAAACAAAGACGAAATGTTTGCTATTAGCAAAATCATAACCACAATCCTATTATTTAGTGTTTTGAATGTTCTTGAAGCGTTCACAAAGTAGATTATGCCTGTATAGTGCACAAACATAGGCGATACTATCGAAATAATTATTCTAGACGTATTGCTCAATAGAATCATGAAAATAGGGAGAATGCTTCGATTGACTTTATTGATTTGTCAAGAAATAGGTTTTTGCAATCGATGAGTTCGAATTCAAAATCTCATTTTTATAAAGTGGAATAATTTGCTACAAAAATGTCGTCTTTCTCATGTTAAAACGAAGCGTTTGAAAATTTGAACAAGACTCAGCTTATTCAGTTAATCCTAATGAGTCCAGCCTACGACACAGATATGAGACTATAACTCGAGGATAAGTATCACATATATTTCAGACTAGCAGGCGTCAAAACAAATGATAATTTCTTAATTAGTGAATCTCATTGATATCTTCATCTTTCAAGAATTTGAGATCTAAAGGAGAAGACAATTTTGAAGACAACGTCAAAGACACTCTAACTTTACATCGAAGAAATCAAAAAATGTTACAAATTTGAAAAAAACGATATCATACTAAACTGTATGATTCTTTGCAACAACTGATCGAAGGAGCATTCTGTTGCGTATTCAAATGTCAGCGATATAATTACTATCATTGTTATTATAATATGTTCAAAATCATAGACTTCACGCTTGGATTTAGGACTACGGAACACTAATTTTGATCTGATAAGCTTAGCAACTATGAGTTGCAAAGTAAGTATAGGAGACTTACATGATCGATTCAGAATCTAATACAGCATGTTCTGGAATCATGGAAGTTCTATTGATCTGATTGTTTTCTTCTGATGTTCTCTGCAATTGAATCAAAGTTTGACATCGTTGTTCACTAATTTCATTCTTCAATTTTTCATAAGCCAGGTTAAATTCATCTACGATAAAGTCAACATAGATCTTGCCACTGACAATGATACCAAGCCATCCGTCAGGCTTATAATTCGATTCAACAATGATCGGAATAAGACGGCAACCTCGTTCGAATGCATAATGAGCTTCCGATTGACAATAAACACTTTGTTTGTATGTATTTGACATGCATATCATTACATAAAGAGAATTTTCGATGGCATTCGCTATACCAACCATGGTAGGCCCACGCAAACAATCTTTGTCAAGCCAAACATGAAATCCATCGTTGATTAATTGTTGATGAATTCGAAGACATATTTCTTTATCTTTATGGGAATAACTTATCATGACATCGTATTTGTATGAAGTCAAAGTAGTTGGTTTAGCAACAGCTTCGCCTTCTTTTTCTAATTTCCAAAGAAGTCCTTCGGCAGCTCGTTGTAAACGTAATTGATTTGAATACGTTTTGCTTGAAAAGATTCGAATGCGATTCATGAAATTTTCATTTTGTTTTAGAAACGAACAAGCCAATTCATGAAATGAGAGAGCAAAAAGAATCTCAAGAGCTACTAGCTGTACTTTGATTGACTCAGATGGATTTTCTAAGAAACACGTTACTAGGAGAGGAAGAACTTCTTGTTTTATCAGTTCAATTTTAACTTGATCGTGTTGAACAAAACCTAGAGAAAGTTTAAAAATATTAATCTATGCTCGATCTAATCAGAAATAAATACAATAGATAAAAACTTACTTTTCAAACTTTCCAATAGACTATAAAATCGTTCTGATTGTTTCCAATCATTAATAGTATCTTTCAGAAATTCAATGTGTACGGCCGCAATTTTACTCGGCTTCGTCATAGTTTTAATATCTGCTTCGATCATAATTTTGCCCAAACAACGATATGCATTAAGTTGCATTTCATCATGATCAAGATCAGTTACTTTCAGAAGCATTGAAATCAAACTTGGTATAGTTTTCATAAAATTGAGTACATTTGAATGTAATGTGAAATTATAGAATGTTTGAACACTAGTTCGTGCTGCTGATTTGACATTCGTTATGCAGGAAGAGCATGCTAAGATTGATGACAAAATTGATGACCAATGCCAAACTAATTTACAATAGTCATGATAAAATTCTTCACTAAAAATGTTCAGACTATCAAATTCAGTTGGACGAATGAGAATATAATTTAGATTACGGATCATACTATCGATCTCAGAAGAACGTTGAACATAGGAATCTGGTTGACAACTTGTAAACCATACCGTATATTCATTCAATAACATTCGTAAAATTTTGATAAAATTTTCAGGATCACAATTCTCCCAGTACCATTTTAAATAGAATGGTATAGCATGAAGAAATAGCATTTGAACTTCATCAAGTTTTTGAACGAAATTTCGTTCCAAACTTTTGATCATGTCAACAGCATACGATGAGCACAAACATTCAGTAGCAGCAAAAAGTATTGGTGTAATTAGCGAATACTCAATTGTCGTAAGATGGTATTTTCGAATTTTCTTCAATGCTATTAGTAAGGAGCTAACCGAACGCAGATGCAAAGGATCATTCAAGTATTTGCCATATGTAATTATTTCATGAAGACAATTTGCAAGTTCGTCGATTAATGGTTTTTGAAAAAATAAACGTTTAAATGTAGTAATATTAGTTTCATTGATACTATAGCACAAATTCATGAAGAACAATGAAACATTCAGCAAAACCTTCTGTGTACCATTAGTCTTTTCTGTTTCTTCTCGACGAAGTTGATCGACAATAACATAGTCACGTAAAATAACAAAAAGTTCGTGTGTAATCAATTCAGACTCTGCAAGTCTTTTAGGTCCATATGGTGTAATAGTCAAGGAGGAAATAATTTGTTCTATTAACATATATTTCATAGCAGGACTATCGATTTGTTGAAATGTAGAAACAAAAGTATCCAATGATGTCTTCATTTGCTCATGGCTGATATCTGACTCATCGGTTTGGATCGTGGTACTTTGTTCTTCCATCATGGAAATGCTTATTGTTGATTTGCTTCTATAAGGACGTATGCGTCGTGAAATACTTTCCTATACAGTGTTCTGATTTGCGTTCGAATTTGTTTGTTAAAGCCGAATGAAACAATTCGAAAAATCGCTGAGTTCAGAGAGTCACGAGAAAATCAGCCATTCTGATACTTTATCTCAAACAGAAAATACACAACGGTTATAATTATAAAACGAGAAAACAAAAGTGTAGTGTTAAGACCTCTTAAGCAAGATTTGTACTCGTTTTTTATTGAGCTGTGAGGCGTCTATGTTCAGTATATCACATATTTAGTCCCAAACAGAAACACTGGCTTGGTTTGTCTTTGGGCATCATAAATATCTTCCTTTATAACATGGAAAATTTCATTTATCTCGTACACGCACATTTTTTCGGGTGAACGAACTTTCGATCCGTCATTACACCAAGCTCATTGATCCCTAAAAATTTTTTAAAATTAATTGTTAACTATCGCACTGCTCGGTAGGACAACATGATGCTCTGCAACATGAAGTGAGTGTGAGGTGTAAAGCCAGTGTGTAGATGAGAGTGCTGGTGAGTATGAGAACCTCCTATACGCACCTACACCCATGCCATCTTGCTGAGCACTGTGTTATTCTTCTCAGCAGTACTATACTTAGCGAATAAAATAACTATTTGGGAGTCAATAAGCTCAGTTTAATGGCCAACCGAAATTCATTGAACCCATTTTTTTGGACGCTGTGATTCGTATTTCTCCAGAACGATAGTAGATTTTAGTACAAACAATGAAGTTTCGTTTTGGTATCTAGTAGTCTAGAACAGGTTTTGATTCTAATTCAAGCAAAAACAAAACATTCGAAGTGATCAATAGCCTACTAGCCATTCACTCAGGTTGAAGATGCTGACTACATGAAGACATTACTCATCGTTATCTATACATCATCAGTACTTCTCTGTTTACACATCTGCTCGATTTCGTTTCTGTACTTCTCTTGTGTATAGACCTTTCGCCTGATTAACAACACGCATAACTTATCCTAGCCGATTGCTAGTCGTTCTTGTATTGATGATCGGCATAAAAGTAAAAAAACAACTGGAAACTGAAAAAAGTGGATGTTTGACATCGGAACCGTTTGCAAAATGCTGAGAAGAAAGATCGGGTGTTGTCGAGAACTGGTATAACGATAGGTTACGAAACATGTTTTGAAGTATGCACTGATGCTCTCGTTGTTTATTGGACAACAGAGCTACGAGCAAATTTTTCTATAGAAGGATTGAAAATGGTACATAAGACTCGCCTAACTGTAACCCGAATATTAATTTTACTTTTTTTGAGAACGAAAAAGTATTTTCAAAACAGCAGTACACAAACTATTTCGTCCTCCACATGCCTATCGAATTTTTTACGCAAATCAAAGCAACTAATTAACCGTTCCTTGTGCAAACATAGCGCTTTCTTTGCAAAAAAAAAAATGTGACGAAAGTATATGTGAAGTAAATGGCGTCCATGCAGTATTCACGGATTATGTATGCTATACGAAGACAGTCTGTCATTTTCGCCAAAAGAAAGAAGTCCAGTGCATTTAGTCGCGAGTTTATGTTTATTTATTTTTAAATGCAACATGTCCGTAAAAATACCGTAGCTTCTTCAATGGTTTTTTTTGTTGGCATTTGTGAGTCAAGTCTAGACCGAATACTATCCATCCGTGACTGTAAAACTATTATGATTTCTGACTGCTCTCAAAGATCTTTAAGTTCTAATGGCTCTTACAATTTTTTATATAGCATCTTTTGAGAACTATATATAATTTTTTTTATTAGCTTATTGCTTAAAGTTATGTTTAGGCTTCCGCAATTCCGGAAGGATGGAGTTTTTGAAATTTAATTGAACTTCTTCCGTGATCTTTTGTTCAAAACTATTTCAAAAATTCTTTCGTATAACTGTTACAGGAAAATAAAACTTCAATTTCAAGAGAAACAGAGATACAGAAATTTATGAAATTCAATAAAATCCACGCAAATGGCTACAGTAATATCAACGCTTATTTTCGGTTAGATAATACTCATCAAAGTCAAAGTATTATACCGATTTTGTATTTTGTGAATTGAACAAGTATGACAATGAAAAAAGCGTTTTTCTTGAACTAGATGATTTCTTAAGGATGATAGCAGTATGACTGCATTAGGAAAGCAAAGTTTACCTGATATCGATAATATGTGTCAGTAATCGAGTTCAGCCGTGTGAATACGCTATGAACTGAATGTAAAATATCGAATATGTCGAGATTGCCAAGAATACGGTAAACAAGCTGAACAGATAATTCAAGAAAACTTGACGGTAATCTTTCAGACATTGATATGGTCTATTGTCGTACAAAATCTTTCGTTTAAATAAATGTCTGCTGAGGCTACTTTTTAATTGAGACATGCTAATTGACAGTGCGTTATTACCTTTTATCGTAGTTGTGCAGGCTGCTGATAACATGCAGAGTGAATCAAAATAAACGAGTGTGGTGGATGCAGTGAAAAAATGAAGTCATTAAAGTAACTATAGATGTAAAATGTTTTTCATCCTTATTTCATGCGAGATCGCCTACCAGTTTGCTTGCTCTCTGTGCTGTTTCAGCTTTCAAGATAAAAGCAACGATAACGAAATGCAACTCAACGATTTGGAGAAGAAGAAATGAATACGCAAAACATAAAAGCAAAAACATTAGGATGTAACTGTGTGCATGAGCGTGGATATGTGGGTATGCGCGTAAATGAAAGAGTATCCATACCCAATACCCATACCCACACCCACCCCAATTTTCATAATCTTCGTCTAATCCACGTAATGTATTGAGAATAGTCAATGTTTCATTCATATCAATTTCATCATTGTCAATAATTATTTGTGATGAGTCTAAACTAATCCATTGTCGTTGAAGTTGTTGATAATCACGAAGAGCACAAATAATATCGTTCGCTTTCAATTGACTCAGAAAATTAGCAATATTCTCATGATATTTATTTCGATAGAATTCTTGATCCGTAGCAGAAAACATTTCTATCTCGTGGATCTCGTTTATATTTACTTTTAATAAAATTTCTCGAGCAGTTCGTATTGAATCAGCAGAATACGGTCCGAGTATTTTCACATTGGGAATAATAGGGTGTGAACAATCTTGTTTCTCCAATAGATCGATAGCATATTGAAGCCATTTTTGTGCTAATATTTCTTCAGTATCCGAAGAAAGATCCATTGTTTCACACATCCATAGTACTGTTGTTTTGATAAAATATGATGGTAGAACCTTTTGCCCTTTTAAAAATTTGAAATAGATACTTCGTGCAATTCCATTTAGAATTCATTCTTTTATCGAACGTTGTTGAGCAAGTATTAATTCAATAGCAGAAAATGAATAACGAAATTCTAGTTCTCTATCACATGCTGGTGTTTTTGTTGACCATTTTGGTATGACATGCATCGATGTTTTATTCATAATTAAATGATAAATATTCGGACGATTTCGTTTTATTCGTTCGAAAAATGGTTGAATGTCGTTTGACCAAAATTTCAATTGAAGTGATGGAGCACAATCAGCATCGATTGGTGCACATGATTTAAAATAATTTGCTACATCTGTGATATTATCCGGATTACCAATATGCGCATATCTATCATAGAAATCAAGAATAGCTTGAATACGAACCAGAGCTACTTGTGGTAAACCATATCCATAGACAGGACCTACTAAAGTGAAAAGATCACGAAATGCTTGTTCATTGATATGTTTTTCTTCGAACATCGATTGATTGTATGATGTTCAACATAATGGTAAAGCATATTGAGATATCGATGGACATATACCTTGACTAAATAGTTTATAGTTCATTCAAATTGTGTCGAAATTCAGTTGATTACGTTGTTGTTCAACATTGACAAGTGCATTGTAAAATTTCTTGCTGATATTAATTGTTTTATATTCTAGAGTTTGTTTTGCAGCGGCGCAAGATGCATCGGGCGATGTTTCACCCTCTCGAATCGCAACGCATAGAGCAGCACCGGTTTGTGTTTCACTTGTACAATGTTCTTTTTTTAGTCGAAATCCGTTGAGACACCGAATATCATTCGCATCATCTTGACATGTAAATTGAGTACTTCCCGTACGTTCGATTCCATCATCGAATTTGATTCGAACAAATCCTGGAATACCTGTTTGAATAAGATTTTGTTCATATTTCACAATACCACAATGGATAAGAATGTCAATATCTTGAATATTCTGATTAGCCATATGACGTGCATAAGTTTGACCCTCGACCGTACTTCCCGATAAAAAGGATAGACATCCCCTAGTATCTGTTGCCGTCATGTTCATCAGTATTTTTTTCTAACTGATATGAAAACTGAATAGTAGCTTGTATTTAATACCTGTCTGTACGTTGGTAAAAGGCTCGTATAGGTGAAAAGAAAAAGTAATAAATCTTGAATGGCATAGTTCTTTATCGCTACTGTCATATTGTGAGCAAAACATAATAAAACTTAGTTGATGAAAGCCGCTGTTATCTTATCATTTATTATGGCATCTACATCTATCGAAGCACCTGGACAATTTGTATGTTGGACGTTTTTGTACGGGATTGGTACATAAAAGTCCAGATTTTTCTACTGTCGTCATATGATCCAACGAAGTTCGCTGCGATTTTTCGACTGATTAAATCATTTGACTCTTCACCTATTTTGCCAGTCGAAGCCAGATCTTATGTCTTTTTCATGCTTTTATTCATTCTAATCGCAGTACTTTGCGTGAAGATTCAATGATTCGTTTCTGGCTGATGTTCTATTTGTTTTTCGTGTCATCCGATGCACGATCATACCTAAAAAAGCAAAATAATGTCCATGCTCAGCCGACTCAAGTCCAATTATCCTGGTTAAAGCAATCCGATATTGGTTTTCTCACTCACTACAATATCGCATCCTATTTACCCGTGGAATGCGATGGTTGTAATCGTGATGCAACACTAGTGCCTCACATGCACAAAGACTCAGATAAATACTGCAATTTTAAGTGGCTAAACCATACTAAACAAATATTGTCCAGCAGAAAACAGTTCCGTGACAATGCTCGGTTTTCTTTTATTCTTTTATTTTTTCGAATATAAATACCCCATTGAAAAGAGCATTGAAAACTGAGTATAGTCGGTTTCGTTTGAGTTTCCAAAATGTGGATTACATGTGTTTTATTGTAAGCAGAATTGATGCTGAAATTGTGTGTATCTATGAAAAATCGACTGAGAGCTCCTTGTGAATAACAACAAACGACATTACTTTCCATAGCATCTTGTAGAGAAATTACAGCTCTACCAAGTGAAACAAATTTCAATCCCTGTCGTGTGAGAAAAGGACTGTCATCGACGTTTACTAAGAAGCTGGGAAAATTGTAACATATTGAGTGTGGTGGGTGTGAGTGTGTGTGGATATTAATGAAAACAATAGCAATATCCACAATCCACATCCAACTCAGACCCACACTCGCACACACTCACACCACACATCCTGTTGTTTTCGTCCTCGCTCTAGAAATATTCAATCGATCATCACAGAAGGAGGCATTTTGAAATAAAATGTCAGAGAAACTCAATCGTCAATGTTAATATTCATGTATTGATAAGATGAGTTTATAAAAAAAAACTGTTTGGTCAATTAAAGAGAGACCGTCTTTACACGAAAATAGATTGTGTTCTTCAAATATTGAAAAAGCAAAAATTAATACTATCCAACTCTGTAAAAGATAGTTTTGAGGAAAATGATATTTATTTTCACTATTAGATCAAGGAAGCCTCAAGATCATTTTTATTTAATACAGAGTGATTCATCATTGCTATATTTCAATTTCACAAAGTTCTGTTCCGTTCGGGTTTAAAAGAACAAGAAAATGTTCGTATGTTGAACCGATTTATCCAATCGAGATTATACCAATCGAACAGTCTATTCGAGGCCTAACTCACATAAAAATTTTTAGCATCGCAGTTTTGCTGATAGAAAAAGGAAACATTTGCTCGATTCATGAACAAATTTCTCAGTAGAAAACTCAACATTTTCTATATACAATGTAAGCATATCGAAGAATGAGTGCATTGTCTACAGAATTAACAACAGAGAATGATTTTCCAAAAAATAAATAGTCCGACCTGAACAACAGAAGATTTCGGCTTCTGCTTACAACTGATTGATTATGATTCTCTGGGACAGCTTCCTGTGCAGGCTCTATCAATGACTGGTCAAATTTATTCTGCGAAATCGCTTTCTCCAATGACTTTAATCATGCTTATTATTAAAAGTTCGACATTTCTGGAACATCGAGAGACGTAAAATTATCTGTAGTATCTTGTAGTATATGTAAAACTTTGGTGAAACTGTCCTATAAAAACGTTCAATCATTTTTGTATTGTGTTAGCATCGTCGTTCGACAGTTGAGTTAGCGATTAGTCTTTCTAATTTTGTATCTACAAGAAAAAAACTCATTGAGAACATGATTCGACAGTTTTGTAACGGGAAATATTTTTTATTGAACGAGCTTACAATCGAGTCTTTCAACTACTTTTTCGGTCTTCAAAAAAAACACATAAAAATGTCCTATTTTCATGGGTCATCTTTTAATTCGATAAGCACATTCGTTTATAAATAGGGCTTTATTTCTTGATTAAATGGAATATCAAAGCCGGCAAACATTGGAATCGAATTACATTAAAAGTATACTAATAAAAGAATTTTCTTGTCTTCTTACTCTTATTCTTTCGATACCATTTAATATTGCTAAATTTCATCCTTATCTCGTACGAAGTCTTTTTTAGTTTATCATGTCGATTTTTTTGTAACTTCAGTGATAATACAACGAAAGCTGGCATTGACCCACAAGATATTTGTGAGTTTTTTTTTCTCTGGATAGAGAAAGTGTCGACATTTTTTGGAGGCGAAACCGAGCGATGTGATTAATTCTGATGATTCATTCATGGTGAGTACAGAATCTTTCGTAATATATATATATGAATTTTCCTCACACACCTATTCATTCTATCGCTGCACTGTCATCAGATGCAAACCTTTATATTTCTACCCACTTGCGTAAGTTATGAATCATAAAAGAAGGAGAAAGAAAAAAATTTCGTAATTACATCGCTTCTCGTCGTGCACATCAGTGGGAAAAAGGAACAGAGAAAAGTCAGTATATGTTTCGAATGCCTTTCTTTTCTCTGATTTTTCTTGTCGCATTTTAAATCTCAACTCGTCATCAGTTTCGCAGTATTTCAATAATTGTATATTCGACAAAAGAAATGAAGATCATAGATCGTGTACTTGACAACGGATTGCAAAATATTTGAATAATGAAACTTTCATGCACTGCGCAAACGAATGAATCACCATCTCTATTTCGATTTTCATGTGTTTTTTTCTATCGCCATTGTATTCCTTGTAGATCGTAGAACTCAATACGAATCACTATGGATTCATCTTATACTCAACAACCTTTCATTCGATCATCACTTCCGGTATGTTTCCTTTCTTCATTATTCGTTCTTTCTTCGCATGTTTTCATTTGAAAAGATGTCCACAATTTCATATGGAAATAACGCTGGTTATTACGTACAACAACCACCATATCCAAGCCGTCCGATATTCAATGCTCCTTCGACAAATCACAATCAACCAACATCATTCTACCCTTGTAAGCTTAATCTTAGATTGAATTTATTCTTGTCCCAAGCAAACCTAAAAAGACCTACGAGGAGTACGTGGAGTCCTCGAAAAGTGTTCAGCATATATTATTTCTCGTTCTGCTCGACTTTCGACCCCTCGAATACCCAATCCTCGAAAATTATTATTCCATCGTATGATCAGTTTCGAGTGCTCAAATACATTTCGATTACTCGACACCCATCGAAACTTCGAGTACTCAAAAAAATTACCCATCAGAAAAAAAAAGATTCGAGTGTTCGGACTGATTCCGATTAGTCGAAAACAATCGAAAACATGAGCACTCGATTAGAACAAATTTATCGGAAAGATACTTTCGAGTATCCGAATTGGTTGGGATCTCTTGAAATCTATGGTTTTTTTGAATATTAGATAAGAATGACCCATCGTAAAAACATCTTTGAGTAGTGAGAGTGAGTTCAATCACTCGACTACATCATAGGATCGAGAGTAGTGAAATAATTCTTTTGATTACTGGATTTTATTTCAAGTGTGCGCAACTCCTCGAGATCTAACTTCTTAAAACTTTCTACATGCCTTATCTGAAAAATAAGATTTAGAATCGAGCTTACATTGAAAATAAAATCAGCAATACAAGTGTTTTAAATCTGTATTATTGTAAGTTTTCAGTTACTGATGTTTGATGAGAAATGCCGTAAAAATTAACTTAGATTTATTTTAAACATTAGTCAATGATGTTGACTGACGTCATTTATTTTGTTCGTTGTGTATTTACTAATCCTTTTTTATGGTTTTTGTAGAACCGATATTGATCATCCATTGAATTAGTACCCTAATGAAATTCTTGTTGTCACTTTCTTAAAAACATAATAATACTGAACCTCAGTCTCTAAATACTAGGGATGTCATTTTCGCGTTTATTTATTTTAAATTTAAATTCTTTCAAATTTATATTTAAAATAAATTCCAATTGCTGAAATATAATTTTGAAATAACTTTAAATGTTCATCTTAAATAGATTTAATTTTTTTTTTAAATTTAGTTTTTTCACATTTATTTTTAGGATTTAATAAAATCTTTATAAATGTGAATTCATAATCCCTACTCAATATTCCGAATATTTTTGTGGAATATTCTACCTACACTTTACTAATGAGATTGGTGTATAAAAATCTCCTTTATTTAAACGACGAATTCTCTTAAAGTTAATTGGATTCTAAAGATATTCTTAAATTGTAAAAAAAATAATTTTAAAAATTCTATTTAAGTTGTTAAAAGTATATATCCTCTTTTTCGGTTCCAAAATTAGAAAAGAGAGTTTTAGAATAAAATGGAAAAAATCGAAGTATTATCAAGCACTAATTTAAAACATACCTTTTATCGAGAAATAATAGCTGATACTTAGTTCGGCTACTCGACAAAAGATTCGTAATCCTAAGTACCTATGTTCAATCTTTCTATTCCGCATTTCTTAGATGGATACCGACGACTCGGAAAAAGTTTCGTAACATGTAGATACTTATGTTCAAATCTTCAGTTCCGCATGTATGCGATGGTTTTCGAGCGTTCCTAAATAAGATGTCTAGTCTACGATTTTTTTTTCTTTTTGAAAGATTTCTAGCCCTCGGAGTCCCTCAAAAGATGCTCTTTGTGGAGCGTCGAAGTGTCAGATAGAGTAGTCGAAAACTCGCCAATAAGGTTGAAAATTTCAATTAATTTTGACCCATCGAAATCAATCTTTCGAGTGGTCATGAAGGATTAATGAATACTACTAATCGCCGAGCCCTCTACCCATCAGAGGGCAGCTTGAGATCGAACAATATCAGTTTTTTTCACGTTTTACAGTTCAACAACCAAATCAACCAAATCATTCACCACGAATTCCATTTGCTCCTGCAGGCAGTTTTCCACAACAATCATCAGTTGCATCACACTGGAATACTCAACAAGTAAATCCATCTGAATTAATGGCAATATAATTGATTATCGATTGTAAAATGTTTTTTTCAGATCACTTACCAACAACCATATGGTTCCCCTTACCCCTATTTTGATTCAACAACTTGTTTACAGTCAGATTTATCTACGCCGATAGTTTATCCATCACAACCAAGATCTAGCCAGAATCGACAAAGGAACGTTTTGCCTATCAAGGATCCAGTATCGAAGAAGATTATCAATTTTGGAGATGAACAATTTCCTCATTCGATTTCATCAAACAAGTCATCATCTGTTAATTCAACATTGAAATTACAGATAGCCTCAAAATATACATCCGACATTCCACAGAAGTTCGTCGAGGACACAACTTTTAGCAAAAATATAGAGCAAGAATGTCAAGAATCAAAACCTTCTTCATTATCAGAACATTCAACATCTACATTACCAACAGTATTTGACAATAAATCCCTATCAATCAATTTAGATCTATCAGAATCTCAAATTTCAAATGTTTCTGAAAACAAAGAACAACTGAAAGATGAGGTCGACAATATCCAAAATGGAAAAGACCTTGTAGCTACACCAGAGAAGGACACAGATATTGAAGAAGGAACCAATTTGTCTGATAGCCTGGAACCTCATGAACAGTCAGATACAGAATCAACGACAACGGTAAGTAAATCTTCTTCCTAAAATCCAGCGGAACAAATTCCACACTGTTCTACGATATAACAACTAAATAAAAGTATGAGAGCTAGCGAAAAGTGGACATATCGTAGAAATTAAAACATATGTTTCGATGCATGAACACTAGTGCGCGACTGTCTCGCGAAATTCTGCTTCTTCTTTCGAAGAAAAAAGACAATAGCCTGAGATATCTTAACACATATCTACTTTGTTTTCTCAAAATCTTATTGTTGAATTTTTCATCAGAAAAAAAACTCTTAGAAAAGATGCTGTAGAAATTATATATTAGTGGTCTAGTATGAGTTGGACTTATACAGTTAGTAAGATTTATTAAGTTCCAGTGGATGGCAAATGCGTGTTTTTAGAAAACTTCAAAAATGGCTATGAGAAAATTTCATGGAAAGTCATTTCTCAATTTGGCCCTTGGTTGAGTTAGGAAATTTGAATTGGTATAGGTTACACACTATCAAGATCATGATTTTGGCCCGCCACTGTTTCGCAATACCATGATACTTGGTGATGCTCGGTAGTTATACAACTAGCTT
This sequence comes from Rotaria sp. Silwood1, assembly GCA_905250075.1. Taxonomy (NCBI): domain Eukaryota; kingdom Metazoa; phylum Rotifera; class Eurotatoria; order Philodinida; family Philodinidae; genus Rotaria; species Rotaria sp. Silwood1. The sequence goes on from CAJNOP010000458.1 coordinate 136,801, forward strand.
TGATTCGCGGAAAGAATACAGAGTAACCTACAAATTTAAGTCTCTTACCTTAACCAAGAGTCAAACTGAAACACAAAGTTTTGTAAAATTCTTTTGAATGATTTGGATATAAGAACTGGCTATACCATGAAAGTGGTAACATGATAATTTTTCTTATCAGCAAATTGTAAATATAAAGATTTCTTCATCGACGGACTTGTATGAAATTCTTTATTACTGAAATGATGAAGTCAAATTCGAATGAAAAGCAAATGGAACGAATAGGAGATCAGACATTGATTTATTCTCTTGTAATTTTAGTGTGAAAGTAAAACTTCATCAGGTGCGCATAGTGATACAATAGTGACTAGTGAAAATAATTTCTTCATCGAAACGACCTATTCTTCAAATAATGACATCCCATGTGAATCAAATTCGTCCAATCCTGTATCTATCTCGGAACAAAGTCAGCCAAAGATCGAATCAACTTTATCTACTTCAAATATATCGATTTCCGGTTCAAATTTTCAATACACTCGACAAAAACTACTCGCATTACGTGCACATCGATTATCAAAAATTCGACCGGCCAGTTTGCCGAATATTCCAACGATCGTTTTAGCTAAACCAAATTCTCCAATTAAAACCGATAGTGAAGTGAATGAACAAGTTCTTCGCGATGTTCGACTTATTTTAAATAAGATTACACCTGATACTTATGAAAGATTATTGAAAAAACTCGAATCACTCGACATATGCAATCATACTCGATTGGAAGGCATGATCAATATTTTCTTCACTAAGGTCTATTAAGAAAAAAATTCAACTTTCTTCAGGAAAACAACAAATGAACCATTTTCTTTCTAACATTTTAGGCCATCGAAGATATTGCCTTTTGTCATATTTATGCTGACTTATGCAAATATTTTCAAAAGGTATTGTTTCGTAGTTGCTGTTTTTTTTTGGGAAAAAATTACCTATTGTTTTAATTTTGATCTTTCATTTAGAAACAAGTGACTGTATCCGATGAGAATGATGTAATGAAGACGTATGTTTTTCAAAAACTTTTATTACAACGATGTCAACAGGAGTTTGAGAATGACTATCGACAAGAGATTGAATATGATCGACGCAAAGCAGAAATTGATCAAATTGTCGATGATGAAATAAAGAAGAAAGAAGCAATTGAAAATTTAGATGAAGATCTTGCTCGAGCTAAACGAAAAAAATTCGGCAATATTGTGTAAGTCAAATGAATAACTGAGATAAAATTTTTCATTGAATTTCGTCCTTTTTTTTTCTTCGGTTAATATTAGTTTCATCGGTGAATTATTCAAAGTACAAATGCTTACCGATTCAATCATGTACCAGTGTGTTGATTATTTATTGAATGAACATGACGATGAAGAAAGTCTCGATTGTCTCTGTCGTCTTTTACGCTCCGTTGGTGGAGCACTCGAGATTAATGCAAACAAAAACGTATGTGATTATAGATATTCTTTTTTTTTTCATTCGAAACTTGAAAGTAACTTCCGTTATTGAGAAAAAAATTTTAGCAAAGCGCCCATATGGCTAAAATGTGAAACTCATATCCGAATACTGCAGCAACAGATATTTGAAATCGCCATTAAAACGAATAAAAAACTCCAAATCACCAAAAAGTTCCACATAATCTCAACCGGTATCCTGTGGTAAAGAAATCATGATATAAGTGTCCGAAAAGACATAATATTGTGTGGATTAGTGTCCCAAAGGCCACGCCGTGCACTGAAACATACGAGATAAATGATCTCGTTTATTCTTCAACTAATATTATCATGACTTTTGCTTAATCTAACAGAGACGGTGTCAAATATTGTAAATTATATTTTATGATAATCATTATAGCACATAGTGAAAATTCAGTCTACAGACAAATGAATCAGTACTCGATGCATTTTATTTGTAGGACCAATGGAGATCATTTTCTCGCTATGCACTTCAACATGCATTTACAATTGTGCTTCAAAAAAAGGAATAGGAATGAGAGCAACAAGCAGCACTGTCTATAAAAGTGACAACAGAAAATTTTCCAATACAAACTTTCATTATCCTTTTACAGTGAGTTTTACAACAGCTTTCTTCGTGCTGAATTTCGATAAAGTTGACATTTACCACACTTTAGAATTATCTCTTTATATTTCTCAAAAACAAAATTCATATTTTTCTTTAATAATCTTCAATATCTTTTTAGGCTAATACAAAGAAAACTTTACTTACACATTATCGTAAATTAGAAAATATCACTCGACAATCGCATATATCAGCACGAATCCGTTTTGCCATTCAAGATATAATGGATATGCGAAAAGTAAATATTGTTATATTAATATATTTCATCACAATCAAAATGATTTCATTTCACAGAATGGTTGGATCGCTCGTCGACCACAAGAAAAACCGAAGAAAATCGAACAACTTCATGAAGAAGAACGACTGAAAGAAGAACAACGAGAACGCAATGAAGCGAAAAAAACTGGATACGGTAGTCATTATCCGCAACCGTACAAAGGTTCATACCGTAGTCAGGAACAGCCTACTATTAAGAAGTCGGAATCGAATCATTCTGATCAACGATTCATCGTTGAATCATTACGACGATTGCAAGCAGATGAGAAACAGTACCAAGGATCGACAGTGAGTCAAATGTAAAACATTTTCGATTTTTATTATTCTTTTTTTTTTTGATGTATAGAGTCTCAAATTTGCACCGATGGGTGGTTTGAAGAAGTGGTCAACTGTTGAGAAGAAGACAGTTAAGAATGACCAGTCGATCACAAATCGGTAAGATGACAATATTGACTATAGAATTCTTATAAGAAAAGAATTAAACTGAATACAAAATATATTTTTCTCTTTCGGATTAAAGTCGTAATACATCTTCACCTTCAAGTCCACAATCACCAAGGGCAAATCAATTTTATCAATCACACTCCATGTCTAACAATTCTCTTCGAAAGTTGCCAACTGAGGTACGTCTTTGAACAGGCCTCTGCGAGTAGAACTCGTTACATGAAATTATTTTTACACAATCTGCATCAAAGATTGAGATTAAATGCTAAACTGTTTGATTTTTGGCTAAATAATTATTTGCATTCCATACATGATGACTACAATGGATTTTTATTATTATTATTTCTAGAATCAGACGCAAGCGACACGTGAGAACAGTACCCCCAAATCTGAAAACACAATTCAATTACTCAAGAAAAATGTTAACGAAGACTATCAGAGAAATTCTTCAATTAATAGTAACACTACTGAACAAACAACCATTTCAACATCTCCATCATTATCATCAGACGAAGTTGAAAATGAGAAAACGATATTATTTGACGAAGAAAAGATTCTTGAACGTGTTCGTTCACTTGTTAAAGAATACACCGAAAATTATTCCATTCGAAGTGATATACCAATTCGAGTATGTCAGAATAATTTCATTCTTTTTTTTTTCGCAGTAACATAACATTGTGAGGTTTTGTTTTTCTTAGGATGCAATCGATGATTTCATTGATTTTTGTACATCGGATGTTAAAGAACAAGCATTGATCGTTCAAGAACTTATGACAAGTGTGTTCGAATCAAAAGCATTGGCACGTGTAGCCATCGGACGATTGCTTGATGCAGTCATTCATGAGAAAATTCTATCTAATGAAGGATTTCTATCTGGGTACGTCAAGTTTAACTTAAGAGAAAACAATAATCAGACTTTCTGATAAATTTTCAAACTAAAATCAAGTCTAGTTGTCATTAGGCAATACATTCATGAGAAGTGTATTAATTTTCAATTCTGTGTAGTAATCTATTTTTGTGATTTTTCTTTACAGATTTCAATCGGTTGTCGATTTTGCTCCTGATTTAGCCATTGACATTCCTCGTATTTGGCAATATATCGGCGAAATAATTGGTATGTATAATAATTAAGTTCTATATAAACTAAACCGAATAGTTTAGGTCCGTTTCTAATTGGTACATCATCATCATCTCGTATTGATTTGCTCACAGCCATTTTTCAAAAGATTCCGGATACAAAATCGAAACAAATGTTTGAATATATCATGCGATATGCTGTGGACTTTTCAGTAAGTGTTTATTTTTTTGTTTCAATTTTATACTGTTATTTGGTTTAGTCGAAAGAACATGTTCGAGAATTGTGGCAATCGTCGACTCTCACATTTGAGAAAATTCTTAAAGTAGATCTGATCGATTCTGCATTTGTTCGTGAATTTGAATGGCTAATCAATAGTTCATCAGCTCGTTCTGATCCTGAACTCGTCAAACTATTCAAAAATATCAATAGTCAAGACTCAGATATCATTGCTTATATTAATCATGTATGTACATATTTATTCAAAAAAAAAACCATGACAGATTTATTTCAATCATTTTTCTTTTGTTTTAGCATTTCAATTTATCGGAAAAATTCTCCATTCGTACAATTTTTTTCTCCTATCTCCAGTCATGTTTAATCGGTCAAGATCAAGAGAAACGAATTCAAGAAGATATTGCTCGAAGTCATATTGGAGTGCTTAAAGCAGTTATTAACGATAGTCCGGATATTGAAATTCAAGCTATCTATGCCATTCAACATTTTGTTCATCAACTTGATCATCCACCGAGTAAGATAATTTAGGATTTTGATCAATGATCACATGTTTTCGTTATGTTTAGAAATGGCTGCATTTTTCTTCGATATTTTCTATGATGAAGAATGTGTTAGTGAAGATAGGTTTTTCCAATGGTACGAGTGTCCAGATCCGTTGGAGATGGAAGGTATGAAGATTTCAATATTTATAATATAATTTTCTAACATCATTATTTTGATTATTCAGGATATGCAAATGTGGTGAACTCAACGACGAATTTTTTTAACTGGTTAAAACAAACGGATGAACAGGAAACATTTCCATGATATAGTAGAGTTGACAGATTTTTATTTTTCAAAGTCGATGCTGAATATTCATCGCTTGAATAGTTGGCAGCATTGTCAATAATTTTCACTTTTTTCCATAATTTAATAAATGTACGATATTGAACAAGAATCACAATGTTGCGTCGTCAATTAAAATCAAATTTAAATCGGTCTCATTTTGTGATAGAAAAAAACATTCGGATGTAAATGTTCATCGTTTATCAAATGAATTTCAAATTTTGTACATACTGATTTTGAACACTCTCGTCAATTATAATTCAGAAAATAAACAAAAAAAGAGAATTTTCTCATTCGGAATCATTGCTAATCTGTTGAAAAAACTTCTAATAGTTGGTATATTGATTTGTGAATGACAATACTATGTCAAACAATTGCCCATTATGTAACAGAGGTCCAACCAGGCCGACTTTTTGCAGGCCTGACCTGCCTGTGACAGGCCTACAACCGTCTCAGCCTGCCTGTGCCTGTCATCTTATTTCTTCGGCCTGGCCTGTCAAGGCCTGTCTATTTTTTAAAGCTAACATCATTCTAATAATATGATATAATTAACTATTAGTCTTCATTGAAAGTTCAACAGGTGAATGAAACTAACTAAGATACTATAATTGAAAGTTCTAACGCAAATATTCAAGAAAATGTTTACAATTCTGCACCATACACTAGCGTTCGTTTCTATTCTGTGTACTACAGTTAGGTGTCTCATTTTCCATTTACTTTAAGATAAATATAAATTATTGGTATTTTATATTCAAAATAAATGTAAAATAATTTTTTTCATCATTTATATTTGTAAATAAATATAACTTATCATAGTTTATATTTAAAATAAATAATAACTTATGATAATTTATATTTATTTTTAAATATAAATTATAACAAATTTAATTTATGGTAAATATAAATTATTTTTAAATGATTTATAATTTAATAAATGAAAACTTAAATAAGAAATTAGGTGAAACTATCGTATGTCTTGCCGATGTTGAATATCAACCATGAGGACAAGGGCGAAAACGCGAAAAAATTGGAGAATAATTCAACGAAAATAAACTTGTAAAAATATGTACCTATGAACCTATTCAAAACGCGTTGTAGTCTCGGATGCAACGTTTTTCTGTTCAAAAATCTAATGTGCAATAAATACGATCACATCTGCATTTTTTTTGCAAGTTTATTTTCGTTGAGTTTTCCTCCGCTTTTTACGTGACTTTTGGGTTTGTCCGCATGACCGATATCCAATATCAGCAGACAATAGGATAGTTTCATCTAATTTATTAATTAATTTATCATTTATTAAATTATAAATCATTTGAAAATAAATTTGTTATAATTTATATTTATTTTTAAATACAAATTGTGAAAAAGAAATATTTATGTTTAAAAATAAATATAAATAAATATACGTTATTATTTATTCAAAATATTAACTATAAGTTATATTTATTCATAAACATGAATTATGAAAAAAAATATTGATATTTATTTTAAATATAAATTACCGATCATTTAATTTACTCGTGATTTAAATTAAAAATAAATATAAATCGAAACCCCTAATTTTAGTCCATCCAAATTGTACTTCTGATAGAAATCTATGAAATATCAGATCAAGACACTCAAATCATGTTTTGAGAAATATTTTCCTGCGCGTTTTCACTGATCAGTGTTTTTCCTTCGATGCTCTCTTAATATTTTGAACCGCATAAAAAATCTCATGCAAATTATATGAGAATTAGCGTAATCAACTATCATATTGATGATTAAATTAAAAAGACTTGATGATCATCAACAGCTGGATATAATGCATTTAATGACATTTGAAATTACGTGGGGACACTCAGTCAGACAAAACTGTTTAAAAAATGCGTTTTTACGCATAAAAATATGTGCTTTTTACGTTTTCAAAAATAAATCTCTAATGAGCTGATATATCGAATCTGAACCCAATTAGCTCCGCAAACTGCTTTTGCAAAAATAACAATCGTTTTCTTATCGTTTTTTTCAGCGTAAAAGCGCACATTTTAACGCGTTAAAATACATCCTTGCCTGACTGGTCAGTGTAAACAGGTGTGACAGAGCCAATTCTACCAGTGATCACTTTCACAACCTTGTGCGATAGTTTTGCGCAGAAAAATATTATTTTAGTGGTAGAGTTTCATCACCTATCAAGTTCCTCTTTTGTGTCGAAAGCCTCTTCATATTGGTAGTAGATTTGATTGTTTTGATTTATATTCAATATTTATTCTCAAGCGTTTATCTAATTGGCCATATTGAATAGCCATCTTTGAAAAATACTCAACTGAATCTGTTTTCTAGAACTAAATTCAATTTAAAAAATTAAAGTTTTATTTCAAAAAAAATACAGACAGGCCAGGCGGCCTGGTATTTTTAAGCGGCCTGCCTGGCCTGGTAAAGGGTCCGGCCTGGCCTGCCTGTCACAGGCCAGGCCTTAAAATCGTGGCCTGTGCCTGTCACAGGCATGCAGGCAGGCAGGCCTAGTGGCCTGGTTGGGGCTCTGGGGTGGGGTGTTGGTGTGTGGGTATGAGAGAATAGAAGCTTCACACCCACACTCACCCACATCCAACATACACCAACCCACACCTACTTCCACACCCACCCTGAAATTTTATTATAGAGAATATATTGCGTCTTTGCTGAAGAATATCGTTCATAAATTAATTTAGAAAAATGAAAATATAACAAAAACTGCGTTATTTTGTTAGTAAAAAACTATTCTGGAAACGTATCAGTATATGTTTGTCAGTTGTCTTGCAATCTATTGTATTTTTTCAATATTTCACGAATTCGTTCATGTGGTATAGCATAGATTTTATTTCCATGAATACCTTCCATTGTTTTTGCTGCAATCATGGCATTTAAAATAGCTTCTTCAGTTGCTTGAGTAACAGCTTCAAAAAAAGGGTCCATTTCCTCATTCGGTAACATTTCTAAATGTAATAAACCTGTTTTTTTACCCATAACTTGTCGATTAGCCGTTGAAAATGCTATAAAAATATCACCTGACTCATTTCCACCTCGTCCTCCTACCAATCCTATTCCGAGAGGTACACGACGAAGAAGTCGCTTTAATTGGTGCGGTAGAAAAGGTGCATTTGTAGCAACAACGACAATTATTGAACCCTGTTCTTGATGTTTAGTTGCTTTTTGTCCGCCAAGTGGCAAAAGTTCATTTGACATTTCTTCACCTATAGGAACGCCAGCAATGGTCAATTCATTTCGTTTTCCGTAATTGGATTGAACAAGAACACCAACTGTATATTCACCATTCTTTCGAGACGATGTTCCAATACCACCTTTAAAGTTATGTGTAATCATTCCTGTTCCTCCACCAACATTTCCTTCATCGACATAACCTGAACTTGCTGTTTCGATTGCATCGTAGAGATGTTCTTGCTTAACATGATATCCATTTATGTCATTAAGAAATCCATCCCATGTTTCAGCAACAACTGGTAAACTTAATGAAGTATATTCACCTTCGGACAGAACTGAATCAGATGATTGTCGAGCGATCCATTGAATAGCTGTATCTCGAACTATTCCAACGCTATGAGTGTTAGTTATTGCAATTATTGGTGCAAGAAGACCTGATTCTTCAAGCCATGCCGTTCCAGTCATTTCTCCGTTTCCATTCAATGAATACCATGCTCCAAATATTTGTTGTTCTTCAAGATTTCCAGAAATGTTCTTTCCTCGAGGAAGAACAACTGTAACACCTGTTCGAATAGGTTTTTTTCCGGTTGACTGTTCTTCTGGATCTTCAATTAGTGTGCGATGTCCTACTTCAACACCACGAACATCAGTTATCGAATTCCAAGCACCAGGAGTTCCCTTGAAAGGAATGCCAATGTCTCGTGCACGAACTCTGATGGACATTTTTGTTCTATTACATATGAGAAATGTTCGTTAAGTTGAATATGGGTCTTTAGAGTTTTTTTAATGAATTTTGAAATAAAAGTAAAAAAATGCAGAAAATTCATTTTTTATTGCAAATTTTCAACACACTGCATGTGTTATGTATTGTCACGCAATCTAGACAATTTTTATAAAAGTTCGTGATTATTTATCGAAGTCTAATTTCATTCATCATTTTTGTTTTCGTTAAAGTTTGTTGACGAATCAATTCTTTTAAAGTTCTATTCAGACGATATTATTATTGGATGAAATTTCATTCAATAATAAAGCCTTGTTTTCACTAAAACATAATCCTGCATAAAATTCGAATTAGGGATCGACCAGCTCTCAGTTCAAATTTCACACTAAACAAACGAAAGAACTATTCTTACAGCTCAGTTCCTGAAACTATGCTTTTCGAAAAATGTTGTTCTATTTCAGGAATGGTGCTTCAATAACATAACAATGGGATTTTTATAGCCGGGAGTGCTTTTATCAAAAATAGAATAAAAATTGTTCGGACAGATCAGAGAACGTTTTCAACAGCTCCGAACTACAACTGAACTTGTCAACATCTGGTTCGAATTAAATCACCATATGCTTTTATCTATTATTTAATTCATCAATCAGATCTCGAAACTTGCCACTAGAATGTAGCGAAAGTGCATGATTCTAGCATAATTCACGAAACAAAATGTCATCTCTACTTTTTCTTCATAATTCATTAATCAATCTCGAAATTCTTTAGGAAAGGATTTACTGTTGTGGTTATATACTTCGTTAACAAAGATCTGAAAAATGATTTCCTGCGTTCCTATCTTTCTGATTGTATTTCGATGTAATTTGTGGTGTATTATGCTAAGTATCTGTCACTATCAATATTTATAGCATGACTTTATCGAGACATATTCATCGCTTTAGTCAATGGGCCAACTCAATATTTCCAATGGCAGATGTACCAAACAGAAGCAAAATGTGCAGAACATCTACTGCTCCTGATGTCCACTCTACTTCACACTGTATAAAAAAAAAACAGAGTGTAGGCAGTACATTTTGCTGAATAAAATAAAACTTTGTTTCTACATTGATAGATGAGTTTGAAGAAAATTACTTTCGATCACCAGCTTTTTCCAAGTAGCGATTTTTTTATTATCTCTTCTTGAGTGGTTCTACATAATCCACACAACTCTACGTCTGGACTCACCACCTTGCTTTCGGTGATCAAACAAACAAATGTATGATCAAAGTAATTAGTCTATGAAGTGCATATATCTGTAGAAAAACTACACATCCCTTGAAAAATTTCATTCTTCTTCAAATCAACGACACCCTATACACTAAATGGTTTAATCGACAGTGCACATCAAAAATTGTGGATGCCACAGTGTCGCTGATTTGGAGAAATACCCTTAACCAAACTAACGATATCTTTAATTAAATAGTCTGATTGACAATGGGAAACACTACAGAATAAGGTTGTCATCGTCCTGGAGCCGATGAATTTTGAAGTGAGAAAAAAAGGAAAATACCTTTGTCGCTTGTCATCTTTTTCATTTTCAAAAAATATTCTTTGTTAAATGAAAAACTAAGATTTTTCCTCCTGTTATTTTTAATGCATTATTTAGAAGAACTTCGTTTTGGTTCACTTTGTTAGTATAAGCAGAATGTATAAAAACAGTTTTGTTTAAGATTGCCATTAGAAACGCTGGATTAAGTTATTTTTTCATTGGTGCATTAAATTTAATTTGTCTCCTAAAAGTCTATTAAATCTGAATTAGTTTTTCGACTAACTACGTTTCCTAATTCAATATTTAATTTTCTAATGTGAGAACAAGCCCTAAAATCTTCTGAATGTTTCTTACAAATAAATGATTTGTCAACAATTTTGAAATGAAAAAAGAATGATGAATCATAATGGATTCTGATATATAATCTCGAAATTTTGTTAAAATCGTCTAGATCCCTTATAACGACGTGTGTAATGCGTTGAAAATTTGCAATAAAAAAAATGAAATTTCTACATAGTTTTACCTTTATTTTGAAGAAATGTTCGTAAGTCGTGTTGTTTTTATCTATTATCAATATGTGGTATTATTTAGTTCTTTTTTCTTATGAAGGCCATCTGATAAGCTGTCTAAGACCAATGACTCACGCTTTCTATAGCATATTTGGAAGTCACTGATGGGTGTGGGTATGAGTGTGGATGTGTTGATCGTGTTTTTATCCACACCTAGATCCATAGTCACGTCCACAACTACGCTCTCATCCACATCTAGGCATTTAACGAGCCCAAGTAGTTCGGGCTCGTTGAAGCTCAGTAATGTTAAGTCGGGCTCGGCCGACTCGGCCTAGACTCGTTTAGACTCTGACTGAGCCCAAGTCCGACCGAGCGTGATCCTGACTATGCTAAAGTCTAGCCGAGCCGGAGACTAAGCCAGACCGAGCAGCTCAGACTTGGTACATGCCTCTCCAAGCTCACTCACGACGAAACATATCCAACTGATAAATTGCTTTTGATTCGGTACAATGTGCATCATATAGGTCCTAATAGGCTATGAATACTCTAAAAAGATTTCGTGCCACTAGCTTATTATCGTCGAGATATAGCATTTTTACGATATTTTTGGGTGTGGGTGTGAATGAATGAAATACCCTCACCAAGACCTACGCGCACACCCACACCCACACCCACACCCCACACCCATCCACACCCCACATCTACACCCACACCCACACCCCACACCTACACCCCACACCTACACCCACACCCCACACCCTCACCCTCACCCTCACCCACACCCACACCCACACCCAAAAATTTAATCTAAAAAAGTTTGTTGTCCAGTAATTGAAATAAGAGTATTTGTTGGTTTTGTTTGCTGTTGTTGTTGAACAATTGAATATAATAATTTAATTAACTGATTAGCTTCAGATATGGATGTTAAATATTGCTTAAAACAGAGTGATTGATGATCATTCGATGTAATATGTTGATTTGCTGTCAATGGTGTTAGATTTTGAGAAGATTTTGAATATCGATTTTCATTTAATGAATTACATAAGTCATTTAATTGAAATTTATTTTCTAAAAAAATTCTTTCATCAATTATAGAATTTGTTAAAACAATTTCATCATATTGACGATTTATATCCCGAATTGTTTCCAAATAATTAAATTCATTTAAAAAATCTTCTTGTTCTATCAAGACGTTTAAATAAATCATTTTTTAAATGTTGTTCGATTATTAATCGACATATATCCGATGAACAACAACCAAGGGGGAACAAGCGGACTTCTGTACTTCTTGTACTTCTTTGTACTTCTTCGTACTTTTTGGTACTTTTTGGTACTTCTTCGTACTTTTTCGTACTTCTTGGTACTTCTTGGTACCCATGAAAAAAAAAATTTGTAAAAATTTGCGTTTCAACGCATTTTTTCTAGTTCACATGTTTTCACTAGACTTTGAACGCAGTTTTTAAAACGCATTGAAACGCATCATTTAGTAATTGAAACGGATATGTATCGAATAAAACGCGTTTCTAAAAATGCATTTGAATGCGTTAAAATGGCATATTATTGTTACAAAAGAACGAATAAGAGCGATTCCCTGTGAATTATTTTGAACGTATCCTATTTACAGCTAATTTTCTAGTAATGATGGATATATATGTATCTAATCTATGTATATTTACTCCTTTAGAAGTTTGCAAGAATTGTACTTGTGTTTCTTCCTCTAAAAGTCTTTTTTTACACATTTACATATATATGTAAAAAAATGACTTCTAGAGGAAGAAACACAGGTACAATTCTTGCTAACTTCTAAAGGAGTAGATATACATAGATTAGATAAATATATCCATCATTACTAGAAAATTATCTGTAAATAGTATACTTTCAATTTGATTAAGAGGGGATCGCTCAAACATGAACTCTTATTAGATTGCAACAATTAGTCAGATCTAGCTGGAGTTTGTATGGTAATTTTCACTTCTCGGAAGGATAGATAGGGTTAACTAGGGACAAACGAAAAGAAGGATATGGTTCGAGTAAAATAAACGAAAGAGAAGATATGGTTAAATTAAAATAGCGGAAGAAGGACATGGCTCGAGTAAAATAAACGGAAGGAGGGTATTGTTAGAGTATAGAAAACGAAAGAAGAATATTGTTACAGTAAAATAAGCGAACGAAAAATATGGTTCGAGTTTAAAAAAGCGAAAAGTAGTGTATGTTTAGGGTAAAATAAGCAAAGAATACAGTAAGATCGGATCGAAGAAAACCTTCGTATGCAGAAAAAGAAGATGGAAAAAATAATCTTGTAAAAACCTAATTCGAACTAAAAGTACAGAATCTGGCGATTATATACACAAATGGACCAATACTAAAACAGTACTCATATTGAAGAAAATTTATAAATTTTTTGCTTTTTTACATGTAGATCCAAAATTGCTTTTGAATAAAACAGAATTATATTTGAAAAATATATGTTATTAGCTATGTTTTGAGTACCATCTATCAAAGAATTTTGTTTTTTTCAAAAAATAATTCAGACTCACCCAGAAAGACCTTTCAATTCATAAAAGAAAAAAGAAGAATTTTTATAATAAGAAAGTTTATTCAATGATATTCCATGTATGTCAAATTACATCAGCTGCAACTATTGTTTAATAACAATGGACTTTTTTGAATTACGAGATCACATAGAAGAGAAGAATAGAAAATGATAGAAAATATACACTTTGCGCAAGAGTTATCATTACAATTTTAATCACTAAGGGAAAGGAACTAACATATTCCAAACACTGATTATGTAACTCTCGAAAGATTTCTAAACGTACTATAATTATTCAAATTTTCATTGGAGAACAAAGCAGCTAGCGTTTCTGAACGGCCTATAAAAGTAGTGAATATTGAAAAGAAATAGAAACTTTTATTTCTTTGAAAGAACATTCGAAAAGTTATAAATATATAAATACTATTCCTTTTATTCTATTTTGATCTAGCTGAGTTTGGCGAAAAATTATCAGTATACAATAAATTCACAACAAAAGGTATTACATTTACAACCTTAAATTATTCCAAATTGACACAATTTCAAGACTACCGGTCTTTATAGACGTAGAAATGTACATTATTTTGATCTCACTAGTAAAATTACATTAATAACGACGTCAAATAATTTATTATTACAAATTTAGTCCTTATGTAACACTAGAAAAGATGAAATATTGCTGAATTTTATTACAAAAAAAGTTTTGTGTGATAATGTTGAATTTGAGACAATTGATTTTGATCATCATATTCATGTTAATGTAAATGATATGAATATGGAAATGTATGCTACTATTAATTTGAAAATTTTTATTTTATTCGATATTTAACGCTAAGTGAGCCTAGTTTGAGAACACGTTACTACTTATCTTGAATTGTTGGCTTTTCTTTTGTATAAAATACATGCTGTCTTTTTCAACATTATTCGAGTATATTTTTTATCTTATTATATCACAGAGTCGTTCTGAACAGTTATACCTTTTAACTTACATATGTTGACATTCATGTCACCCAACATTTATTCTAGTTAACATAGATCTCTATTGTATATAAGAGCCAGTCCACATAAGCCACGACCGATTACTATAGGACCTGCTCAATCGATATCCTCCAATTCGGCTCATTTTAACATATGTGATAGAGGCAAGAGTTTGATGAATTCTGGCGAATATTTTCCAGTGTGGAGATATGAGCTATCAAAGTAGGTCAAAATAGTGATTTTTTTCTCCAATAGTGAATCCCATAAAAAACCAAGGACTTAAGCCTTCAAGCTGAAATTATTTTTGTGCGTAGAAATTGTTGGTGTATAGAACTACAAAAAAATTCAGCTCGATTGGTTGAGTCGTTCTTGAGATATAATGTGCTTAAAATCCTTTGCCGATGATTGTGGAGCTTTATAATGCTCTTCGTAAAAAATCGACAAAAAATCGAGAGTTCAATATTTTTTGAATCGGCTTTCGCCAAAATTCATCAAACTCTTGCCCCTATCACTTATGTTTAAATGAGCTAAATCGGAGGATACCGATTGAGCACTGTCGATCGTGGCTTACGTGGACTGGCTCATAAACACACCTTTTCTAGAACCACATGCATGCAAACATTCGTTCAAACTCTTTTCTAAACTATTCATTTTTTCGAGAGAAAAACGCATCAAAGAGAACAACGTTGTAACGCGTTTCAAAAAACACTTGTTTTTCAATAGAAGAAGGCTAAAAACGCATTTGAATGCATAGCGAACAAACGCGTCGAAACGCATATTTATACAAATTATTTTTCATGGGTACTTCTTCACAAATATCAAAAACTCTGTTCTACAAAAACAGAACAAAAATGTTCTGTTTTTTTGGAACAGAATTTTTGATATATCCCAATAACAGAACACTTTTGTACTGTTTTCGGAAAAAATCGAGGAAGAAAGCGTGTACTTCTCTGTACTTCTTGTACTTCTTCGTACTTTTTTGTACTTCTTCGTACTTTTTCGTACTTTTTCGTACTTTTTCGTACTTCATGGTACTTCTTGGTACTTCTTGGTACTTCTTCGTACTTCTTGGTACTTCTCTGTACTTCTCTGTACTTTTCCGTACTTTTGTACTTCGGAAGTACAGAAGTCCGCTTGTTCCCCCTTGACAACAACACATCATACATAATTTATCGATTATGCTTCTATGATTTGAGCATAAATCATTTAAACAACAACCTTAACAAAAAAAACAACACTTTTCTTTTTTTTTTATATATTTTTATTCAATTTATTAGATTTAGTTTAATTAAACTATTTGGATTATTATATATTTATTCGAATGTTTTATTTATTTGTTTCAAATAAATAATTCACATTAGTTTGATTTTGTTGACAACAAATATCGATTTTTAACATAATAAACAACTCGAACAATAGATATTCGATTTATGAAACTCTACAGTTGATCTATCATCGTTTCAACGAAACATTTTGCATAGTTTAATTTAGAAAAAACAAGTAGAATAGATTGAATAACTCGTTTAATATGATGAAATATAATGTCTAATATGAATATATCTTATATTTAATTTTATTGAATAAATTAAAATAAATCGTTTATCATAGATATATACATTTTACCAAATAAAATAAATATTTAAATTGCTCATCTATTAAACAATGAATATAATTGATGAAAATTCTCAGAAGATTTAATAGATATTTATATTTCTATCGTATATTAAGAATATATATTTATATATGAATATAATCATTATTTGTAAATCTTATTTATTATTATATTATTTATAAATGATTATTAATCGATTCTTCATAGTTATAACTATAATATCGTTTAAACGATTAAATTTTTAAACATGATTTGAAATAATCGTTAATCATATTCGATTATTTACGTTTTCATCAATTAATAATCATATTGACAAGAAAATAGGTTTTTTTTCTAAGTTATCGATATATATATATATATATTCGATAAAAAAGTATTTGAAATGATTTTTATTTAATAATATATTGATAAATCTCGAAATAAAATGTTCAATTAAATTTAATTCTATATCGAACAATCGAAAATTGAATTTGTTTCAGATCTTATTTCAAAGACTTTTAAATAAAAATCCATATTATGAAAAAGATTTTTATTTTAAAGAATTCCAACGAATTTTTAAAAGGAAATTATCTTTTATATAGAAAATAAAACATTTAACGTTTAAATAAAATAAAATAAACAAAAAAAAAAGTCTATTAAGAAATCTTCATTTGATAAGAAGAGAAAAAGAAAATTTTTAATTGAAAAAAACTAAAATAAAAAATGATATATATAAATAAAATCTTCTAATAGAGTGTTACCTTTAAGTATATAATCTAATTTGGCTAATTTGGCATAATCATAAATAAAAGAAAAATCTAGAAATAAGTAATTGAAATGAAGCAATAAGATCATTGATAGTTGATGGATAAATTGTTTTAGCTAATGCATATATTGTCCATATAAGTGAATATAAATCTTGGTGTGAACATTTATTTAATTTATTTTTTGTCTTTAATTTAGGATTTATTTGATTTGATGTTCTTTTATATTGATAATCAGAATAAACTAATTTATATTGATTTCCACCAAATATTTCAATAAATATTTTTGTATATTTTTCATATACAGGGTGGCCCAAAAGTAAGGAAACATAAAGAGTGTCCCATAATAACTGATGATAAATTTTTCATGGTATTTTTCATACTTTTTATTAATGTAGAGACCTGAAACTTTCAGAAATAAAAGGTCTTGATTAGATATGTATGTGATAAAAAATTCAGGTCTCTACATTAATAAAAAGTATGAAAAATACCATTAAAAATTTATCATCACTTATTATGGGACACTCTTTATGTTTCCTTACTTTTGGGCCACCCTGTATAATTGATGACATATTAAAAACATGCTCAACATTTGATCGATTTTTGATCGAATTGAATCAGGTAAATTGGTCATATCTTCACATTTATGAAATTTATCAAAAAAAAAAAAAAAATTCTAAATGATTAGCATTTTTTAATAAACGTGATATTGATATTGGATTATGCTGATTTGCTGTTAGATGTTTATATCTTCTACATGATACATATAATGAAACAGCTAACCAATGTAATTGATCACCTTCTAAAACATAATGTTTACGAATATGTTCATATGAACGCCATGCATCTAACTTTGTTTTCATATCCATAGGGCGGATGTGGGTCGGTGTCGGTGTGAGTATTCCTTGCCTCTACGCTCACACTGACACCCAAACCCACCCACTCCACCCAAAATATTTTTTTTCAATCGAATCGAAATAAAAAGACTAGTGACATTTCACCAACTAAAATAAGGATATTAAATGGTGTTACATTCACTGGATGACGTAAATGAATTAAAAAGTAATACAAAAAACATTAATTACAAAATAATTCAAAATTAATATCACATCAGGGTCTGGATTTAGTGCCCGTTAAACCACTTACATCGCGTCTGTCTTCCAATTTGAGTGCCGCAAAACCTCGATAGACTCTACTAGATCCTGTTGTTTTACTGACTTCTTTTAATTATTGTGTAAATAATGCTTTTTGAATTACTATATATTTCATTTACGTGATGGTTTCGTTCCATTTTCAGAATTTTCTGAAACGATTTTCATTTACATAGCATTCAGAGAGTTAGTTAAACCCAGGTTACCTGGCGGTGTAGGATAAGACATAAAAGTGCAAAAAAAACACACCCACAGAATAGTTTAGAATAGAATTTAATTGTTCTTTACAGTCTATGTGATGTTCGTTCTCATAAAGCATTGACTCCGAGTATATCATTCGACTATTATCCTCCATCATGGTTTTAATAGTATCTTCATAGCACCAGTGAAACGATATTTCATTTGTTTCATTACTATTTTAACTTAATTTTGTGCGTGTTACACCATTCTTTTGCATACGACTTTAAGTGTCCAGTGATTTCTGGTGGTTTAAACCGTCCATTACAATTTGAACATGAATAATAACCTTCCTTTATCCGTTTGTTCTTTATATTTCATCACTATGTTTTTGATGTTTGAATGAACAGAAGTAACTTGTAGATTTCGATTAATTAATTGTCTACAATAATCTCTGTTTCTAGTGTCCCTTCTCCAGTTTTTAATACCAAAATTCTCGATATCTTTCAGTATTTTATTCTCTCAACGTTTGCTGATACTAACATTTTGAGGATGTTTGCTACCAGGAAAGTATGAAAACGTGACTGTTGTCATATTTCCTTCTGTTTACATGACCAAACCATCTTAAAAGATTTCTCATAATGTCTTGAATTGTAGGTTGAGCAGATAATTTCAAAATTTTAGCATTTGATACGCGATAACTTAGATCTCAACCAAGTATTGTGCTTAAACATTTAATATAAAAACTACTTATTCTGCTTTCTTGAGCAACTGTCAAGGTCTATACCTCACTATCATATAAAAGAACAGGAAGTACGCAGGCTCGCAAAATGCATAATTTGGCATTGATAGAGATTGCTTTTCAATACCAAATAACATTTCTTAACATGTTGAATACTGTTGTTGTTTTTATTAAACTAGATTCTATTTGCTTATCAGACCGTTTATTTCTAGAAAGTAAACACCCTAAATAACAAAACGAGTCTGTTACTTCAATTTTTGATTTCTAATTGTAAAACCAATATCAGGTTGACTGGTTGCTCGATTCTTTTAAAATTTTTCCATTTATATCTTGTTTAAAATGTTGTAAGAGCATTATACATGTCTTCTTCACATTCATTATTAAGCCATCTTTTTGTGTTACTTTTTCAAAGACATCAATAAACATTTGAAGATCATTTATGTTATTATGCATTGCGAGTAGGTCATCCGCATACACTAATGTTAGAGTGTTAAATTTTTCGTACTTTTCTCGATTATGATGATAAAAATTATTACTACCATAGGCTCATTTAATACCTTTCCGTAGTGCTTCTTCTCAGAGATGGGACCGGTTCGGTTTTTAACCGAACCGAACCGACCGACCGTAACCGAAATCGGTTCGGTTGGAGATTTTTAGAGAATTCGGTCGGTTACGTTCGGTTCGGTTAGAGACTTTTTCGGTTACGGTCGGTTCGGTTAGAAATTTTAAAAAATTCGGTCGGTTATGTTCGGTTCGGTTAGAAAGAATCAACATAATCATTTCATTTGAGTTCAATGGACTTTTTCAGTGAAACATAAGAAGAAAAAAGAATATAATCGTACAACAACTAGCTGTTGCTCGCAACGCGGATTATCTCACATATTTTTAAAATTTGCCCTGAGAGGTAAGGAAGTTATAATACAGTAAGAAGATCCAATAGATAATCTTTATTCTTTGCTTTCTCTAAGTGTTCATTATTTTTAGTTGCTATTATTTGATTTGTTGTTGCTAATTTATAAAGCACTAATACCCTAACTAAAATAAGCTAAACTTCGCTTTCTCTAAACTCGGTTCGATTACGAAATTTTTGAAATTCGGTCGGTTACGGTCGGTTCGGTTACATTCGGTTCGGTTAGAGATTTTTTCGGTTACGGTCGGTTCGGTTAGAAATTTTAAAAAATTCGGTCGGTTACGTTCGGTTCGGTTCGAGATTTTTTCGGTTACGGTCGGTTCGGTTTGGCAAAAATGCCAACCGATCCCACCTCTGCTTCTTCTAACACCCGCCTGATAATGAAATCGAATAGGATATATAATAAAATAGATGAAGGAGTTCTCCCTTGCATAACACCAGTTTCAATAACAAAACTTTCGGAAAACACACCATTCATTCCTACCTTTCCTCTAGTATTTTTATATATTAACTTCAGTAACCGAACGATTTTTTTTGTTAAACCATAACGTTGCCAAATTTTTCATAATAATTCTTTTTTAACTGAATCATAAGCTTTTTGAATATCTATAAAACACATAAACAATGGTTTATTATATTTTCTTAATTTTTCTATAATCATTTTAACTATAAATATTTGATCGATAGTTGGACTGTTGGATATATAAAACCTGCTTGTCGTTCTAATAATTATTTATCAATTAATTTTTGAAGACGATGAAGAATTACTCCAGTAAATAATGTACTTGCTACTACTAATAGAGAGATGTCAAGATAATTATCGCATTGTTTTTTGTCATCTTTATTTTTAAAAAAACGAATGAAAATGGCTAAGATCCAATGGTCGACTATTCCTTCATTTTGCCAAATATCAACAAATATTTCAAGAAGCCATCTAAGAAGAGATAATTCACCTACTTTGAATTTGTCAGCACTAATATCGTCATTATCACGGCCCTTTCGACTTTTCATTCGTTTTAATACTTGATCAAGTTCTTCTAGTGTCAATGGTTTATTCTGTCTATCTCGCTCTGTTGTTGATATTGAGAGTGTCGAGATGTGGTAAATAACATTTGAATCTACGATAGATTTAACATTTAATAACTCATAGAAGTATTCTTTCCGTCTGTCCAATTTATCCCTAGAACTGATAAGTAATTTACCATTTTTATCTTGAACAGCACTATTCTCTGAATTTTGTTGTCCATCTTTCAATCTTCTAATCATTGCATAAGCAGATGCTGGATCATGGTTAAGGATAGCTGTTTCAATTCCTTTCCTTAATTCATCTCAGTATGCAATTTGACTTTCATTTACCATTGATTTAACTGATCTTCTATAAATTACGTATTCGTCATTATATTTCTTCTTTTTCGACGTATCTAGGTAATTTTGCCATATTAAATAAGCAGATGATCTCTTCTCTACTACCTTCAATATATCATCAGTCATCCATTCTTTTCTCTTGTTGTTGATATTATTCCCTATTTTAAAATGCATTTGTGCAGCTTCTTTAATACATTGTGCAAAAGTGAAGCTTTTTTAATTAATATTAGCATCATCATCATCATCTTTTTTTATCTTCAAAAGCTCCTTCAATATCATTTTAAAAGTGATTAACTATGTTTTCATCTTGTAAGTTGAAATGATCTAAATGTGACTGATTTTGTTGAAACTTTCTTCTTCTTAATTTCAAATACAAATTAATTTTAGATCGCATAAGATGATGATCAGTTCCAATACTTCCAGCTGCTCTTCATCAATACTTCATTTTAAATATCTTGTTCACTAATGCATTGTCTTATGTTGAAAAAAAGTGTTTGAAATAACTATGCCATTTGCTAAACAAAAATCGGCGAGTCTAATGCAATTTTTATTTTTAAGATCAGCTTCAAGGGACCTGACCATCTGGGGTATAGTTAAATGTTATTGTTTACCAACACGAGTATTAAAATCTCTCATTAAAATAATCATATCACACTTTAGCACCTTATTGATCATCTCTTGTAATTGTAAATAAAATTGATCACATTTATCGATCCTAGATGTGTTATATTGATTAATTGGAGCATGAACAGAAATATAAGTCACATTTATTGGCGCACATACATTTGAGTCTTAATAATTCTTTCATTAACTGTCTCCCATTCTGAACCTGATGATTTCCGAATATTCGTTGCTGTTTTATTTAAACAAAGCGCTAAACCATGTGCTTATCTTGTTTTATTAACTTTCGGAAGTCTGGAATACATCATTGTAAAATTACTTGTTAATTTTATTCTTGACTCATATATACCTGTTTCACATAATGCAGCCACTTTTATCTTGTACCTCTTTAACTGTTTAATAATCAGTTGTTGTTTATGGTAATAGAAATAGGAAATTTAATGTCTTATCGACAGGTGGCTACTGGCAGCTCAGACTTGCCTACCCACTACTTTTAAGACAGATATAGATCCCTGTGAAAGTTTTAAAACCTCCCCGGCAAGCTCGAATTTAAAGAGAAGCTTGCACTAAAGTGAGAAATTAAGATATTACATGGTGACAATGATATAGAATGACACGGCTTATGCAGCTGATTAGTATGTAAACTGAAGTATTGAGATCGATATGCCATGCGTTCAATTTTCGTTGGTTCTGTTTAGAAAATCTTGAAAAGATCCTCCCAAGAAACTCGTAATATCTTCGAGGAAACCTGATCAAATCCTGAAAGGGATGACTAGAATTTTTTTCTAATTTGGAATCATTCAAATACGGACAGCATTCTACAATTCTGTACCTACGCATGTTTCTCAGGATTTAGCCGCTTCCTCAGGAGAAAACAGCGAATACTTGTAGGCAGTGATCATAGCTCTCACGAATCTGATGCTGAAACATCATAAAAGTTCCATAGGGCTATGCATATTTTTATAATAATTGTTATCAACGTTAATATTCCTGATAATAATGATTATCCTCATGTAGGCTCTGTCAAGTTTTATTATTTGTTTTAAACTTGTTTGTATTGGATTCGTTGGTTGAAAACTCAGTAGTTGACTAGTATGTTCAAGATGGTATTCTCGAACATTAGTTGTTTTTCTTTTGACTTTTATTAATAAACAGCCAAAAAAGTACTAATGGAATAAAGCTACATGAATTGCTGATAAATACGGAAAACAATAAATAATATTCTATGTTAAATATTTGAATGTGCTGAATAGTAGCACGAAATTTGATGGAAGATAAACTTTTTAGTATATCATGAAGTAACATATTGTTCGGTAAATGTAATTAGAAGCCCAGAGGCATGTGCTCTATTTTTGGTCATAGTGTTTATATTCTTTCAAGCTATCCATTCATGGACAGAAAAATGCAAAAACGATGATGAGTTAGATTCGAATTATCGATGATCACTGAATATGGATGTGGATGCCTTCTACACCACATAAAACTGGCACTGAGTGAATCTGATTTCCAGTAGGATATAAAGTAAAGGTAAGGACCTATATCACAAGGATCGAGTCTGAAGCCCAAACTGTTATGAATAGAGGTGTTAGCCGCCGATTTTTCGCCGCCGCCGCCGAAAAGGGAGTTCCGGCGAGGAATTTTTCGCCGCTGCCACCGTCGATCGAATTAGAATCTTTAGTTCAAACTTCTTCCTTTTCTGAATAATCAATTAGGCGAGAGAACAAAAGGCATGAAACATATAAATAGTTGCGTTCGCATTGCATATTCAGTGACACAACTGACATTCTTGTTAACATTGTATTATATATGGCAGGTGAAGAAAACTGATTATTCTGCTAGGATGACGCACTGCGTTCGAGATATTTACATCAAGCTCCGCTCTTTCAAGACCGGTCAATCTCTTGCATGGTCATACTTCGGTCAACTGACATCATTAAAAATGAAAGAAGCGATCGATAACAATACTATTTATTGCAAAATTTGCTTTGACAAACAAGTAGATTGAAATGATACTACTATTGTTTCTGCTTCTAGCATATGCTATTGTTACTTTTCAACTTATTGTACCTTAAAACATTGAAAGTCTTGACGTGATGAAAATAAACTGACGTATAGTGAAAAATCTTTTTAGAAAAGGAGATCCACGTTGAGGGAGGTATATAACATTATATTTCTGTGAGAACGGAACATGTAATGTTTGTTTTAGGAGTAGGGAACCACGAATAAACGGAAACGACGCACGAACAATTTCGCCGCCGCCGTCGGTATTTTGAAACTTTTCCACCGTCGCCGCCGCCGGAAAAGGATCGGCTAACACTTCTAGTTATGAAGATGAGACCTTGACTAGGATGAGATCTGCAATCCAGCAACATGCTAACGGGAACATATTTTCAACTGATACGTGTCGTTCAAGCTCATGCATTGTTGATAGTTGAGATTGGTCATGCATATAAATTATCTAAAAGAATTCACACCATTCTCGTTTGGTTTCAGAATTAGGAATGGAACAAGTATTACGGTGGATGGCACTAGCTTCTTTGCGTTATTTGTTTATCAGCTCTTGTTTTAAGTAGGAAATTGTTTTTCCTTTTAAAATCTGATTACTAAATTATCTTGTTTATGGCTACTCATCCTAAAATTCTCAGCTGAATATGAATTGGCTTTGAGACGACAGAAAACAGGAGTTCTTCTAATGATTCTTCTATCAAAAAAACATGACACGCTGCGGATTTTCTTCAGAAAATAATAAAATATTACTCTTTATGCTGCATAAAACAGAGCCCTCTGATTGTATCCCACTCAACTTTTGAATTTATTATTTGAGTGTCTAAGCTTTGTTTCATACGTTTTTTCAAAAATATCATCATCATTACACATTAATGAGTACCCTTCCTAGAGTGTTTATTTCTTTTTACCTGTTTTCTTATATGCTTGTTCAGTTATTTCTGAAGGGAAAAGCACTATAACTGTTTTTTTTATTTTTATTTTCTTTCTTCTAGAAGAAATTAAAGGAAACTGTAGAAATCTTCCTTCGGCTTGTGGTTGAAAAGAATAAAAATAATGATCAAAACAAAACGAATACGAAATTGTCTCTTTCTCGGACACAAAGTCAGATTCAGCTGAAGATTTAAGGGGAAATAGTCACAAAAAAATAAGTTAATGATCACATTTTCAGTACACAGACGCATTTCGTAGTTAAGGTATGAAAAGAAAAATTAGTGACACAGAGAAGATGGCACTACCTACTATGATACTTGCTCTTCTTATCGCTCTGAAACGAAGCAGCAATGGCACGGATTCTTTTGGATAATTTGTAAACATGATGAACTTCAACCACCAACAACACATGGATGGCAAGCGGTGCTTATCAATTGCGACTGTTCACTTGTGAGATCGAATTCGAGCATAAAAGGATCGTAAGCGGCTTAAACAATTCTAACAGAAACTTGCAGAGCTATCGGGTACAGTTCTAAAACCCGAACTGTACGTAAGTCTAGCCAAAGTAGTTGTCCCAAAGCACGTCTGCCACTCTAATGGAGAACATGACCAAAGTCGTAGTACACTATGAAGCTGAGATCCAAGCTGAGGACAAAAACCGACTGCAACTCCTATAAAAATGAGTACTGGTCCGTGAAAAACTTTGGGATGATACAGAACAACGAGTGGTAGCTGGACAAGAAGTTTGGCTCCATAGAACCCATACTAAACAGAACCAGCCCGATAGACCTTGATATTAAGGTTGAAGTGGATCATGTAACTGACTCTACAACTGAGAGTGTAAGTTGTGTCTGAAGCTGACTTCTCACCAAGATAGGTAGCAGAATGACGATTTGAACGGCAACTTAAACGAAAATAACGATTGAAAAAGGAATCTTAATCAAAGCAACGATACACACGACGATGGTAGTCGAGGCAGCTGCTAAAAGTGATTCCCCGGTTTATGCGAGAATCAGAAAAGACCCTGAGGCCAAGACTTCATCCGAATGTCGATCTCTGACGAAGAACATGTGTATGGACAGGAAATGCTTCCAAAAGTTGCAGTAAAAACAAATATCTACTATCATACGCAGAAGGAATCGTTGAGCTCGGTTTTAACAGGATCAACGGTATAAAACAGCATACTATTGCTTGTGAAGTCTGCATATTTTACCTACCCTGTGCAACGATAGGAAGAAAAACAAATAAAGCCGTGGTATAATGCACATTTTTCCCAACCATCGATTAACTTTTTCTCGTCGTCAATTAAGCTGTCTGATACATAAGTGATAGAACAAGCAAAAGAATGAAAATATTTGTATGAGGAAAAAACCCAGTGTCTCAATAATATATGATCATGCTTTATCCGACGTATACGGTTGAATGCACACAAGCCAAACATTTTTTCGATATGCACATAAGCAAAATAATGCTTTCATTTTCGTTATTAAACAACGTCGATACATTACCAACGTATTATACTTGTCGTCACAAAAATTATCGTATCAATACAAGAAGCAAACGTAAATCTTCTGAAATTGCAGTATCTTTATAAAGCCCTTTTACTCTATCAGAATGCAGAAGATTTTTCTATCTTTAAGTAATACCACTGACGAGATAACGCTCCCTTTACATTCATATTAAACCCATGCATAGTGGACAATTAGATTAGAATAATCATCAAAGAGATCGTGCTCTTGTTGAAATTCGTGCGAAGCTTCTAGTTTTAGTGGATTTTTCGTATAGGAAGTTAGTTTTCAAGTAAAATCGTATTTCAAATTTCGATCTAAACCTGTCTCAACAGTAAAGCCTTGCTATGGCTTGCTCATATATCAAGTTTCAACATTGGCGAAGTTAGTATCAGATGCAAGTTATTGTTGCTCTGAAAAAAATAAAGGAGGCTTGAAGAAACATTCAGGTTTCTTAAAAGTTCTACCTTTTACCCGATAGCAGAAACCCTGAAAAGCGGTTCGGGACAAGCAAAAAATCTTTTGTCAAGAGATTTGGAACTATTTTTTCTTGCATGGAGCCCTTTTCAGGAGCTTTGCTTTAAGGTAAAACTCAGAATCTGTTAGAGGCCTGAAAGGTTCCGCAAATCTCCTATTTTTCAGAGTGCCCATATTCGCTCAGAAAGCGTTTCAGATGTTCTCATTTGTGTTCCACGTAGCACTTGAGATGCTCTATCAAACGATGAGAATCAGATTAATGTTATCTCTTACCAGTACTTTTAAATCGCAAAAGAATGTGTTCTCCGTTCAGGCTATAGAGAATTTCGGGTGTACTCCAAGCCGTCATTCGCTCACGACTTATCCCATGTTTTTTTCTCGGTGTTACTAGAAAGATCACGTACAATTATTTTTGGGTCCCAAGCGAGAAAACCTGGAGCAGTTGCTGGTTCAATCAGAGCAAGAACTACTACTTGTATTGTACATGTTTCATTGAGAATACATCCTATTCCGCGATGTTGAATATTGCGGAATCAGTTCCGCCCTCGGAACCAGTTCCACCCAATTCCGGGAACTCGATCATCATTCAATATAAACC
Organism: Rotaria sp. Silwood1; assembly: GCA_905250075.1. Classification (NCBI taxonomy): domain Eukaryota; kingdom Metazoa; phylum Rotifera; class Eurotatoria; order Philodinida; family Philodinidae; genus Rotaria; species Rotaria sp. Silwood1. Next base: position 164,036 of record CAJNOP010000458.1, read on the forward strand.
CCTCCCTATAATAGAAGTCACTCCCATATTAGAAGCTCCCATTATTAGAAGCCCCTCACTTTTAAAAACTTTTTGAAAAATTTTTTTTTGAATTTTCATCATAAAACTTTCAAAATTCAACATCTTAAGGTAAGAATTTGCTTGATTTTCTTATTTATCAGCATAAAAATCTTGAAACCTCTTAGAAAGTCGTTTGAACAACTCTTAAAAATTCTGAAAATCTCTAAAACCCTTTAAAATTGTTCCATCGAGTAATAATAACTATGATTTTACAGGAGTATATAACGTTACTGTTTAAATTTGGTAGAAAGAAACAAAAGTTATTTTCAAACTTTTTGTGTTCTTTTATTTCATATCGACGTTTCGATGTATAAGTCTTCATTACCGAGATATAGAATGAGATTGTCACAAAAATAGAAAATTTTACATAGAACAAAATAAGAACAAAAGCCTTCTACACAGTGCACGAACTTAATTTGAATTCAGCAGCGTGATTGGTGCAATAATGTTCAAGTTATCTCGAGAAGATGATTTAACTCTTAATGCTCCAACCACGTTGCTTAATTCAATTTGAATTAATTTCTCGTCGTCTAGTATGTACAAAGACAAAGAGAAGAAACACAGACGTTTATACCGAATAGAAACGAATTATAAATAACTCTACAGAATATGGAAAGAGACAAATGAATGTCTCTCTTTTTTCTTATTTCGTCCTATGTAAAATTTTCTATTTTTGTAATAATCTCTCATTCTATATCTCAGTAATGAAGTTTTCTACTTCGAAACGTTGACATGAAATAAAATAAAAAGAAAAATTAGAAAAAAGGAACTTCTGTTTCTTCCTATTAAATTTAAACAAGAATGTGATAGGCTATTGTAAAATCATTATTATTATTTTCAAAGCTATTTTTCATAAATACACAAAATTTTACATCTAAAAGTATTGAAAAATTTTAGGACTTAATAGAAGCTCCCTCCGAAAACTTTGAATGATGGACAGTTTAGAGACCCCCGAGGACTTCTAAACTGGGGAGGGGTTTAACACATCGACTCGTCACTGACCGAGTTCCATCAAATTCCCAGAATTTCGGGAATTGATTCCAAGTCCGGAGTTGGTGGGGATACCATCTGCACTCAATCCCCGGCATTCCGGAATCGGACGGAATTGGTAGGAATTCCGTGCAATTCCGTCCGATTCCGTGTAATTCCGTCTCGACTCAATTCCCGGAATTTCGTAGTGGAATCACTTTTCGCCCTCACCCTCACGCATGGTGTTGTGACTGAAGATTATCCTCTCGCATAAGGAAGTAATTCCGGTACGGAATTCCGGGAATTGAGTCGAGACGGAATCGCACGGCATTGGACGGAATTCCGTCTTATTCCGAAATCGGTGGGGATTCCATCTCCACTGAATTCTCAGAATTCCGGAATCCGACGGAATTCCGTTCAATTCCGGAGTGGCTGGGAATTGGGTGGAATTCCTTCCGGTTCCAGAATTACTGGGAATTTGGAGTAATTCCATCGGGACTAAGTTCCGAGAATTCCGGGAATTGACGGAACTCGGTCAGTGACTAGTAGGTCTGTTGTTGGGAATGATGATCGAGTTCCCGGAATTGGATGGAACTGGTTCCGGGTGCTGAACTGATTCCGCAATGTTCAACATTATGGAATAGGATGCCTGCTCTATCTATATAACTGTACCTTTTTCTGAAAAATTTGTATTTCAAACGTGGAATGTCTACAAATGATAAAACTTTGAATATGAGTAATTCATAGCAAGGCCTGCATATTCAAAAAGTTTTACATCAAAAATTCGAAATATCATTTTACTCAAAACCTAACACCATATAGAAAAAACCCACTAACAACTAGAAATTTCGGCCAAATCTCAACGAGAGTATAAGCCCTTTGGCAATTATTCTATTGTAATGGTTGTCTACATATGTGCACAATATGAATGTAAACAGAGCGGATCACTCGGAAATGTTACCTCGTAATTTTATGTAGAATTGTTTTTGAATCATAATAATTTGTTCCCTATCAATAAAAATCTTGAAAAGTTCTGTATGAAATGAATAGCAGTAATTAAGTATTGTGATGCCACTCTTCTCAGCTAGCGCTCTTAGTAAGAATTGTCATTACGTTTTGCCAGTTCCAACGTAGAAAAACACGCTTTAGAATTGGATTCTTTTAGCATTCGAAGAAGTTTGGCCTAGCTAGAAATTATGTGTGATGCTGTACAGAAAAAAGTGCTCAAGGAAATTTAAATGGAAGGATTCACTTGAACCGGGTTTCGGAGAAGGATATGCTTAGGATATTGCCTTCACTGTAAATAGTGTAGTTGGATGATAGCTGTTTTTGTGATATCCACAGGTATCAAGCCGGTAGGTTTCGGAAACAGTCTCCGCCTTCTATTACATCAGTGTCCAAATTCTACGATGAACATAAAAATCTCAATAGATTCTTCACAGAAAGGAAACGAACACACAGGACTGACAAAGGGACGATTGTTTGAGATAAATCTACCTCTGAAATTCTTTTGTGTATTATTCGCGCTCGACCAACGATCATAAGTGAAAAGCAGTTCAATTTTCTGATGCCCCGATAGCACGTTTATAGCGCTAGAGAACAACGATGCTCAAGCATAAATAATCTCTTAGCTTCTCGCTCGATATCTCTTTGCGTTTTCATAACGTCAAACCATATGGACAAACTAAGCGAACATTTTTGTTCATCTATGAAAAGGCGTACTTTGTGAGTGTTAATAAATGTTAGCTTTCATGAATTTTCGAACATATTCCTTTTTTTTCATCGTATTCCCAAGCTTGTGAAAAATGCAAGCAACTTATTCTAGTCTTTTTTTCTGAAGCAAGATGTGGTTTATACGAATACCACTAAATGATAGTATGCAAAGCTGAACGCATCCTGAAACAATGAGACTTCAGATAATTTATATAGGGAATAGTAAAATAAAGTATGAAAGACACGAACTAGTTCTCTGAAAAGTAAATGCTGTATACAGAACCTTTATATGATGCTTCAGTACTCGCCAGAAACGCAAGCCACTATTAATGAAAACACTTTGAAAGTCATTATTGATATATTCTCGTAGTATTATTATGATAATTTTTTCCATTTATATCTGTATTGATCTTTTCTGTAGGACTTTATGGAGACTTCAACGGTGATATTTTTTTTTTAAATCTGTTACGATGCAATAAAAACTGACAGACATACGTGTAAGCACCAAATTTGAGTCATAACGAGTTCCAGCGTAAGGAAACATGTAAGTCTTCAGAACGATGAAAAAGAGGTCCTG
>CAJNOP010000459.1:0-24844 GCA_905250075.1 Rotaria sp. Silwood1
TTCATTCATTCTTGCTCCAAGCTATTTATAGAATATGTCGAATCATACATCCAATACAAACCAAATGTCAACATTTTAGTTCTTATATAATTGTTTCATTTGGCCAATGGATTTTTTCAGCCTTAGAATTGCTACCAAGTTTGCTTATCGGTGATATGGAATACTTACATAATGATTACCATTGTCAAGTTGCACCAAGTAGTATGCGTGGATCATTAACTGTTTGTGTACTTGGGTTTCTTTTTCCATTTATTATTATCGTATGTAGCTATGTATATACTATATATTATGTTCGACAACATAATCCAACAATCGTCATAATTAAGCGACGAAAAAGTATGCGTCGTGATATGATTATCTTAAAACGCATACTTATCATTCTTACACTCTTGACATCTTCTGCTGCACCACATGCATTTTTTCCTGTAGCTTACCGGATTCTTGGAAGTCTTCCAACATGGTTAGTTGCTTTGGAATGGCTTCTCACCATTCTCGCACTTATCTCTATCGCAGGAATACTTCCATTTATATCTCCTCATTTGAAGCAATTGTACACTCACATGTATCGATATGAGATCCGTACCTCTTGAATGCAAACAACCTCGCATTAAATGATGAACGAATTATTGAAAACATTTAAAAACTGTCTCGAAATATATACGTATATATAAGTGTCCAGTAAGGAATATTTCAATTTTCTTTCTTTCTATTATCATTTAAAAAGTCAAACCATATTCGGGCCAAATTATCACCGACATCGCGAAACTGCTAAATTTGAAATATTACCTGCTGTTGATTATCCTTATATGAAATTATTTGACGCCTTAAAAATGACAAGATATGATTTCAAGGTATTTGGTTTCGTTCGAAGGGAAGACCCGTTGAACCTGGGGTGTGTGAGTGAATTTGAGTGAGGGTGGTGTGGTTGCGAATGTTGGCGTGGGTGTGGGTGTTTGTTGCAAAGGAGCTATACCCACACCCACCCCACCCTTGTCGAGAAATTTGAAGAAGTACAGGTGATTATAGTTGAAATTGTTTAGTTCGTAACAATATTTGAAGCTCTCCGTATTTAGCACATTCCAGTAATAGCATGGGTGATCGAAGATCTTTTCCAACAAAACCAAAAGTCTCGATAATGTCATCAAGCTTATTAAGTGTAAGATACAATGAAGCTTCATCTTCTGCTATTTCTTCATTCATAATCATTAAAAATTATTGATGATTGTTTCTTTTTTATCCAATCAAACTCGCAAAATCTACCACAATTTCTATTAAATGAATGTTTCATTGTAATGCTTGTATCCAGTTCATATTTATATATTTCTAACGGTCTAAAAAAAAAGAATAAACATGAAAAGTTCAACGAATCAACAACCATCATAAAATATTAGTTTATGAATTAATGTTGATTTTGTGACAAAGATAAAGTCAATAATAAGATAAATTTAACTTACTGGAGATGATTTTGAGAAAGTAACCTTTTCATTTCTTCAGAACTAAATCGCACTTCCGGTTGATTATACCAGCAATGTTTAATATTGGTCCACACAAAATTATGGCACATTCATGTCTTAGATAATTTCTCACCATTTAATTTTCGTGGTCGACCCTCACTACTAGTTATTAAAGGTTCATAGTAACGTTTTCCTTTTGAGAAAGCTTCCCACATCAAAACACCAATATGAATAAACATCCGATGCTTCAGAATAATTCGATTGGCGTGCACTTCGAAGAATTTCAGAAGCACAATAATCTAACTGGAAGAGCTGATTGAATATTATCAACAAGTGTTGGATCGTTTGGACATATTAAACTAAAATTATCCAGTTTAATTGAATTTCTAATTGATTCGGATGAATTCATTTCGAAAACAAAAACATGTGAACAACATAAATCACTATGCACCATATCTTGACTATTTAGATATATCATTGCGTCAAGAATTTGTAATAAAGAATTGCGATTAATATCTTTACTGATGGTTTGAATTGATTACAGAGAGCGAATCGAACCGACTTTTATTGGTTCGAGTTCGGTTCGAATTCATTTTTCGAGAGTCCGCTCGGGTTCGGTTCGTTTCTCTTTCTGAAAACGATGTTCGATGCCTAAAGACAGCGTCTTATCAATAAAGGACGAAGATGTGAAAAAATAGATATCAGTGTAGAAAATTGGCTAGTAAAATTTTTTGATCCTTATGTACAACCTACAAGTGACATTAAAAAGTGAGTATACCTACAGAATTTACGAGAAAACGAAAATCAAAACCATCTGTCGACCAACTGTCAATAGCCAAAAGTATTATTTGATTACCCATGTTGCTGGTGAAAATCGTTTATAGTTAGCAGTAGCATTGCTATGAAACAACAGATTATAAATTTGGCAAGGATCATTGAAAGACGTTAACATATTCTAGGTCATAGTGTCTTGCTTGAATTCATCAAGCAGTATAAAAATAATAAGGAACACTTCGCTGCTTAATGATTCGAATCGAATAAGAGTGGCATGTGAAATGATTGGATACAAACATATATGTGTTCGTCAATCTTTTCCAATGCACATAAATTATGTTTGTGTCAGTGAAAATCATTTTTCATCTAAGCTCAATAGAGAATGGTTATAGAAAAGATATATGGACTCAATCGTGAAAAATAATAATGGATGAGGAAGCTCACCACAATGGATACTGATCTGTCAAATTGAATCTAGTGAGTGAAAATAATAAAATGCGTTTAGTGTCACATATCACACAATATCTTCATTCGAATGCATTATGAACCATAATTGTTCTAATGGGGGACAAACTATTGACAACTGAAAATAATATAAATATTGATGATATCATCATACGAAATTTTAATCTCGCGAGTTTCTATACAAACCAAGGTAAATTTGTTGTTAAATATTATGAATCTTTTATTTAAGTGTGTTTGAGTATGCCGTTAAGCTTGTCAAATAGAAGAACAACATTCAAAATAGTTTGTATCAATATTGTCAAAATCTTTCGTACCTCAACCGAAATTTCCACAAGGGTAATATATACCCTACGCAAAAAATTCTGAGACACTTCAGAATGACTTGTCAAAATTATATATCTTATTCGAATTAAAGTTTATATCTACACGGTGTCTGGAAAGTAGCTCCCTATTTTAAATTCTTTTTTTCTCTTTAATAAGAACAGATATTGTGTTACTTTTTTTACTATTTTGAAGCATGCTTTATAAATATTGTTTTACATAAGAAAGAATGTTAATGAATTGACTATGTAAGATCAAACGCAAATTTCATCTGAAGATTGCTTGAAAAATAACTTCTTATTTTTCATCGTTTATTACTTTTATACAAAGCATATATTGTAATAATTTTTTTCTATTTTGAGGTGTGTGTAATACGTTTACGCGATAATGTCTCAAGAATAGCCGTGACGGTATTGCATTTCAAAGCCATGAAAAATTTATTACAACATATATGCTTTGTATAAAAGTAATCAACGATGAAAAATAAGAAGTTATTTTTCAAGCAATCTTCAGATGAAATTTGCGTTTGATCTTACATGGTCACTTCATTAACATTCTTTCTTATGTAAAACAAAATTTATGAAGCACGCTTCAAAATAGTAAAAAAAAGTAACACAATATCTGTTCTTATTAAAGAGAAAACAACAATTTAAAATAGGGATCTGCTTTTCATACACCCTGTATGGTAAGTTTAGTCATTGCTTAATATTTGATATTATACGATGTAGACGCAAAAGTTCTCGTTTTATTTAACAAGAACTTTTGCGTCTGCATGGTATAATATCAAATATTAAGCAATGACTGTACTAACCATATATATAAACTTTAATTCGAATAAGATATATAATTTGACAAGTCATTCTGAAGTGTCCCAGAATTTTTTGCGTAGGGTATATCATTGGTATCAGTAATCAAATTCGTATGGATGATACTCAAGAAAAAGGATAGCATGCTCAAGACTCATCGCATAGTATTTTTTTTTTCTTATTTATTTTCATCTTGTGTCATTATTGATCAAACAAAAATTAGGTCACAACTAGAACAATACTAACTAATTTATTTCAGAGCACCACCGTTGCGGTTATTTAGTGCTTCTAGATGAATGTCGTTTACTTAACGTTAGAGATTTTTCTCGGTGCTTGTCCATTGTGCTTAGATTTGTTACTGTTTCGTTGCATTCAAACACAACCCACAATTCGAGATAATGGCTGCTGCAGTGAAACTCGCAAATATTTCTGCTGACGAAAAATTTTTCCCTTGAGCAATAGCGAATAAAAATGCGCTGGCAAACATTTCACCCGCACCATCGGTGTCCACCACTTGTACTTTGTTGGGTGAAATAATGTGCAGTTGTGTACCTCGTAGACTAGTACGCCTTCAACACCTAGTGTAATAGTAAATGTCCAAGCAAAAATTGTCAAACTATCAAGGGCTTTTCCAGATTCTCGATTTACGTCTCTATTCGATTGCAAAATAATAAATCGATATGCTTACTGAACATTTCATGTAATTCGCTCATCTTATTTCAATTTTTTGTACGTCACTAATCTAAAGTAGATAGCACTCAAATCTACAATATATACTTAGAAGAACAAGCAATCAATTCAAAGTTTCACACTTTTTGAATAATAGAAAAATGACTTTTTTTAATGAGATTGTTGTTCTTAATACAAGCACTATCTATCGAATTGCCTTATCCTTAATTATTCATAAAAATGATCATAACAAGATTATAAACCCCCCCGCAATAGAAGGCCCCCCCGTATTACAAGGCCCCCCCTTATTAGAAGGCCCCCCAAAAAGTTCTGAATGATCGCCTTAATAGAAGGCCCGGGCCTTATATTAAGGCTATGATTCTACTTCGATACCGGCGAACCTGGAAAACACTCACGTAAACTTTGACGCGAGAAGTTCTTTTATACCTCAAAAGCTTTCAAATAGTGTGTATCTGTCCCTGTGAATAGGGGACCGTTCATTTGGCATACAGAGTATCCGCATTTTGGTTCCATTTTTGTCGAAATTCCTACGACTTGGGAAGCTCAGCAAAAAAACAATTTTATCCGCTTAATTATGAACGTCTCGGATAGTCAAAACTGAAGGAATTATGGAAAATAACTGAACATCAAGTTTTGGTAATTTATCAATGTACAAAAATCTTTTTCACGTGAATGGTAAGATTTCGTCATTTTTGTGAAAAAAAGACTACCTATTGGAAAATTAGACGTCTTTTCGACAATGTATATCATAGATTCCTAATAGAAGGCCCCCCTAAATAGAAGGCCCCCCTAAAAATTTTGTTTGCTCCGCCATTATAGAAGGCCCCCGGGCCTTTTAATGCGGGGGGGGGGGGGTTTACAACAAACTGATCAAATCCGTTCTTTTCTTGATTAAAGAAGGCTTACAAAAAAGCTAGCTAGATACTTTTCGAAACTCCAAACACCTGTTTTTTAAGTCTTTCTATTAAACGTACCTTTCCTTTTTTCGCTGTGATCGATTGAAAGTGACACAAAGAATTTTAACAGAAACTAATTTTTTATAAATTACTAGGTAAAAAATGTCTTTTAGAGTCTGCTAATTCTGCTACAAGATTAAACTCATTCTCGGATAAGTTGTCCATTTTGTTTCAAAAAACAGACTTTTATTGTACTGACTCATATTTGAATCAATTTAAGACTAGAATTTTCTCTAAATCTGATAGTTTTCTTATTGAAATATTGATCGTTCATATTTTGAGTAGTAGTTGACTGAGATCTGCTACGACGAGATGGCCGAGCGGTTAAGGCGTTAGACTGCTAATCTAATGGGCTCTGCCCGCGTGAGTTCAAATCTCACTCTCGTCGCCACTCTTTTTTTTTCTTTCCTCTAACGATGAAATAGTTGTGCTTGTTCGGCATTTGAATGTTCTGTCATGAAAGTTCAGTGTAAATTGTCACTAGCATCAAAATTAGACAGCGTGAATATACGGGTGTAGATTTCGGCCAAAGGAAAATCACTTCAAATTCGCACTCATATTAACACTCAACCTCAAAGATGAGCAATTTTTTATATTCAAAATTCCATTAGAATATCCTACAATAACATCGGATTGCACAGTTTTGAAAAATCACTCATTTATGGCGTACTTTTTCATGATTTTAGAAAAACTGGGTACATTTCTAGGTTTTTATCGACAATGTGTATTTTTCAATCTAGTACTTTAATCATGATTGCAACGCAGGTCTCTATTTTTTGGTCTGTAGTCTGTTGGAGTGGATGAAACGTTCGTATTTGTATAAAGAAATCATATTGTAAAGATTGAACCTCTTGTCGACTTTGTAAGATATTTACTGATCGATAACTGCGATGATACCCTTCTCCAAGACTTTATTCTGTGCAATCACACAAAGAACTTCGAGTTTGATAATGATTTTTCTTCTTCTAGCTCGATGCATGTGAGTAAACGATTAAATAATATAGTATATAATTCTATTTTTACAAATCGTTTTTATTTACTCTTTCGTTGATTCGATATTTGATCAATTTTATTTACAAAGAATAAATCATGGACAACATTCTATACAGTTTTCTTAGATATGGGATATATTCAACAAAAATTCATGAAGACTGGTATTTTTCAATTCACTCTGAATAGTTCCTACAAGAAATCGTACTTATTTTGTTGGTATATCTGTAAAAAGAACTGATTATCAAATAGTTTTGATAGTAGCATAGTATTTAACGACGAAAAAAAAATTTATTCTCTATTTTCGAATAAAAATAGAACCCACGTGAAGATGCTATCTATTTTTATATGATATCATTTATTCAATCAATATGATTGGTTACATTATTACTGATTTGACATGTTGCAATCATGACTCAATGCAATAAGATTAGATTGAATTGAATCTAATTTCAAAAGTAATATTGAATGATATTTGAAGATCTGATGCAACGATATTTATTTTTATTTCTAAACGTAGTAGTATGACAGATTAAAAAAATGAGATCTCAAAAAAATATTCATTCTATTGACTTATCATTCTCATTTTTCAAATTACAAAACTGCCTCATATCACCATTCGTGTGAGAGAACAAAATACGACCATAGTTAATAGAATAAAGGATACGACGAAATAACCAAATAAGAGATAGGTGTAACCTTTAATATAAATGTCATCATCTTCAAACAATCCCAATCCTTTATTAAAAGTTAATATTTTTTCACGCTTTTTTCATTAGTACGTAGAACTATTTTATCATTCTATTTTTAATCATTACCGTTTTTTTTTCGTTGTTTTATAGTTGGCTATCATATCATCATTAATAACGAAAAGTCACAAACAAGGGACACTTCATCTTGATGATCTTTATGATCTTCCTGATTATCTTAATTCAACATCATTAACTAATAAGCTGGAAAAAAATTGGTTAGAAGAAATAAAACGATGTCCACAGAATCCAAGTCTAATTCGAGCTACATTACGTACTATGAGATGGAAATTGATACTTATTGGTCTTTTATTAATACCTCTTGTGAGAAAAGATAATCAAATTTGAATTTACTTTGATTAAAATATATGTATTTTAATTTAATTCTTGTTTTAATAGGAATCATTTTATATTGTCCAACCATTATTACTCATCTATTTCATCAAGTTTTTCGAACCATGTTCAACTATGTTTTCTTGGGAAGCTTGGTTAGCAGCTTTAACTGTTATTATGCCACTATTATGTATAAATCTTATCTCTCATCAAGTAGTATCGATTTCTTAAATATCATTTCGATATAGATTATTGTCGATTTTTATAGTACATTTATCGTGTTGTCATGTGTGCTATACAAATGAGAATGGCTTACAGCGGTTTAATTTTTCGAAAAGTGAATAAAAAATAATTGATGATATAGTTTTAACAGTTTTTTTTATAAGGTACTTCGTTTATCAAGTCGTGCAATAAATAATTTTAGTTCTGGTGAAATTATAAATTTATTAGCAAATGATGCCAATAAAGTGGAAATAGTTCATTACTTTTTGAACTATTTATGGGTATATTGTTAAGTGAATCTGAAATGAATAATCACATGTTTTTTTTAAGAGCGACTATATAAATCCAGTATTGGAAAGTATTGACTAGTATGATATTTGATATTTTTAGGTCGCTCCACTACAAACGACTGTAGTTGTTCTCCTATTGTGGTATTTTGTTAAATATATTATTTTTATTGCTGTTGGTCATACGTTACTTCTCTTATTGATTCAACCATTATTCAGTCGTCTATTTCTTTATTTACGGTTTGTTTTTCTTTTAAATCTTTATATTATTATCATTTACAATGAAAAAATTTCATGATTTCTAGTACTCAAGTTTTGAAAATAACAGATGAACATGTTAAAATCATGTTTGAGATTATTAAATCAATGCGTATTGTAAAAATGTATTGTTGGGAATCAGCATTCGAAAGAAAAGTTCGTCATGTAAGAACGTAAGTATATCATTCTAATATATCTTACATATGAAAACAAATGTCGATGTATTATTTAGACGTGAAATAATTAAAATTTCTCTATTTATGATATGTATCTGTATTGAAATGGTCTTATCAGATAGTCACATTAGTATAACATTTTTAATGATGTATGGAACAATGTGGACATTTGATATGAAGTTTGATACACGTATTTTTTACTCTCTCATATGTACTACTTAGCTATACACGTCAATCTTGTATTAATTATTTTAACTTTGCTATTCATGATCTTGTTAATTATATGGCTGCTCAAAAACGCATTTGAGCTTGTTTGAATAGAGAATTTTTGTTTATTTTTCATTATAATATTTGAAATGAAAATTTTCTATAGACATTTCTTTTATTTGATGAATCTGAACAAGACAATCGATTGTTATCAACATCTTTAAAAGATATCGTAGAAATAGATAAAATGGATGAAAATTCAATAAAACAAATATCTCACGTTATATGCAATTTAAAACAAGCACAATGGCAAAAAGTAAATATTCTTATGTGTTTTCTGATTAAAATAATAATAATTATTTTCTTTTTTAGAATGGAAAATTCTTATTAAAAAATATTATATTCGATGCTCATCCAGGTGATTTAATTTGTATTATTGGATCTGTTGAATCTGGAAAAGTTTGCTTTTTTTTCCTCCAATTTAAATATAATTTTACTTTTAATTCTCCATCTATTCAGAGTTCACTTTTACAAACATTAACAGGTGAAATAACTTATTTTGATGGAAAAGTTCGATTATATGGATCATTTTGTTATGTATCACAAGAATCATGTAAATCAATTATTATTATTATTGAAAATTTGTTCAAAGTTTACTTATTATATTAATAGGGATAGTCTCATCATCAATAAAAAATAATATTCTTTTTGGTAAAAAATATAATTATAAGTTATTTCAACGTGTTGTTTATGCAACTGCTCTTGATGCAGTAGGTCAATTTTTGTTCTTTACTAGTGTTATTTTTCTGAATAAATTCTTTTCGTATAGATATATGTAAAAATGTTGACCCTATCAACTAACTATGAATTAAAATTAATCAGTTAATTAGTGATTTGATAGATTTTTAACAAGATCAGTCTCTTAATAAACGATTTTCGAGAGATTTTGAAGAAAGATTTGTACTTGCTTTTGAACTTTTCATTTGGCAATAAGAGCATTTGTCCTGAACAGAGATGAGCACAGGACAAGATTTTCTCTCATATCCTGCTAGCTATCTCGATCCTGGTGGACAGCAGGACAAGAAAAAAAATCAAAATTTTATCCTATTCTGTTTTTGTCCTGCTAATTTTTCTGTCCTGACGAGCGGCAGGACAGGACAACAGGACGTCCTGTCCTGTGCTCATCTCTGGTCCTGAAAGATACTCGTTCTCCGTCACATCGTTAACGAAAAGTGAATCATTTTTTTTTCGTAAAAATTGAAACATGCTCAGAAAAAACTTTAGATAGAGGTTTTATAGCCTTAGGAATTATTTACAGCGTATTTTTTTGTATCAGTCGTTAAAGAATAATTTTTGTCCATATACAGAAATGATATGCAATTGTATTTAATGATTAGGATTTTGTTCCATTGTCTCATGGTGAAAATACACTTGTTGATGATCAAGGTGTCATGTTATCTGGAGTAAGATATGCTGGTTTATTCGAAGAGAAAAAAAAGGTCTATTAAAAATTATTTATCATCTTTTATTGATAGGGTCAAAAAGCACGTGTGAATATGGCAAGAGCACTTTATCGTGATGCTGATATTTATCTATTAGATGATCCACTTTCAGCTGTTGATGCTAAAGTTTCTAAACATCTCTTTGACAAGTAAATACAATTTTTTTCATCTTTAAAACATCAATGAACTTATTTTAGATCAATTAAACATTAGCTTCGTAATAAAATTCGTATTTTAGTTACTCATCAAATACAATTTTTACAAGATGCAACTAAAATTATTGTTCTTGATAATGTATGTATATCGATGAAAATATATTGTGTTTTTTTTGTTTTTATCGTATAATTAAATATGTATTTTATAGGGCGAAATGGTACAAATGGGTACATATGAAGAATTACTTTTATCTTCATCATCATTTGCTTAGCTTCTTGAAGATATTAATCAACATGAACAAGAACAACAACAACCGGTTTCTTTATTAAATCAACAATCAATGGTTGGTTCAATAAATTCAGAAAAAGATAATGTTGATGAACAAGATATTAATTCATTATCAAAAAATCTTGAAACAAAACAAGAGGAACAGTAAAATTGAATGTTTATGTAGCATATCTTCGAGCTGGTGTTGGTATTATTTTGGATTCTCTATTAATTATAATTATATTTGCAACACAACAAGCACTAGCTATTTATAGTAACTGGTAGCTAGCAGCATGGAGTAATGATGAAAGTCGTCATCGTCAGAATTCAACTAAATGCATGGCTATACAAGATAAGAAAATTGAGAGAATATACAGAATGAATGATAACGAATGGAATTTATATCGAAATCGACGATTTTACATATATTGTGGTTAGTTAGTTAATGAAATTTGAATTATTTTTCAATATTCTTATATTTAATTATAGTTCTCGTATCTTTACTTTGCTTTTTAATATTTCTTCAAACTATTGTCTGTCGACTTATATGTTTAAATGCTGGACGAGTTCTTCATAATAAGTAAGTTATTGTTAAATTTAATCGTCTATTTTGTTTTTTAAAGTTTTTCTCATTTTTAGAATGTTTAAACGAGTAATTCGATGTCCAATATCATTTTTTGATACAAATCCCGTTGGTAAGTAATTGATTTGAATCTTTATTTAGTATTTCTTATGGTTCAAAAAAGTAACATATTCGTAAAACAAAAAGAGTATGATAAACTTAAATTGAAGCTAAGAAGATACTTAAAAATTTAGAATTGAATATCATCAATTCGTATTTCTCGTCAATATTTTATTTACAGGTCGAATATTGAATCGTTTTACAAACGATATTGCTGCAATGGATGATTCTTTACCAATGACTGTACTCGAATTTCTTGTGGTAAATGTAATTTATTTTTCAAGTCTAGATCAACACGATATATTTTCGTTTCAGTGTTTATCTCAAGTTTTGGGTACAATTATTCTAGTTGTATTACTCAATCCATGGTCATTTATTCCAGCAATAATTGCTGCAATTGGCATGCTCTTTGTGAGATATCGATTTGCTCCATGTTCACGTGATTTAAAACGACTTGTAGGAATAACACGAAGTCTTGTTTATTCACAATTAACATCAACTATTCATGGACTCAAAGTTATTCGATCTTATCATGCTGAAAATATTTGTTCTGAAGAATTTTATCATCATCTCGATAATAATACACGAGTTTATTATTTGTGTGCAATATTAAATAGATGGTCAGCAATGCGTTTCGATTGGGTAACTCTAATATTTATTGCTTTGGTTATTACACTGCCTATAATTGTTTGTATAAGTCAACGTCAATTTTCAGCTGTAGAAATTGCTTTTACACTCACATACAGTCTGAATCTTATGAGCCTTTTTCAATAGACTATCAGGTGAGATTTTGTAAATAAAATATACATTTTGTTTTCGTCTAGAAAACGCTATTTATTTTAGACAATCAGTGGAAGTTGAAATTCAAATGACATCAGTTGAACGAATACTTGAATATTGTTCACTTGAACAAGAACCACCTAATCAATTGCCATCAAAATATCGATCAGCAACAAATTGGCCATCACAAGGTCGTATCATTTTTGAAAATGTTTCGATGTCTCATTCGAAAGAATTACATTCACCATTGGTTCTTCATCATATATCATTAATAATTGAACCTGGTGAAAAAATTGGTATTGTGGGAAGAACAGGTGCTGGTAAAAGTTCATTCATTCAAACTCTTTTTCGAATGGGTACACTCGTCAATGGTCACATTATTATTGATAATATTGATATAGCAACTATTGATTTAGATGATGTTCGACGTCGTATTTCAATTATTCGACAAGATCCTATTCTTTTTACTGGTACAATGAGAAGCAATCTTGATCCATTTGGTCTTTATTCAGATGCTGAAATATGGAATGCACTTGAACAAGTCTGTCATTATTTAATAAATTTTGTTTTTGTTTGGTGTCACTAATTGCATAAACTTTTATTGTTGATATAGGTACAATTGAAGAAATTAGTAACAGATATGATGTCCAATGGTCTTCATTCATTAGTAAGTGAAAGTGGATCTAATTTGAGTGTTGGTCAAAAACAACTGGTATGTTTAGCAAGAGCTTTATTGAAAAAAAGTAAAATTCTTGTAATTGATGAAGCAACTGCTAATGTGGATAATATGTAAGTGACAAAAAAAAATGAGATATTCAGAAAAGAAAACGATTGAAAATATTGTTTAGAACGGATGAATTGATTCAAAGAGCTATTCGTGATAAATTTAAAGAATGTACAGTATTGACAGTTGCACATCGTTTGCGT
Source organism: Rotaria sp. Silwood1 (assembly GCA_905250075.1). Classification (NCBI taxonomy): domain Eukaryota; kingdom Metazoa; phylum Rotifera; class Eurotatoria; order Philodinida; family Philodinidae; genus Rotaria; species Rotaria sp. Silwood1. The sequence continues at coordinate 13,003 of CAJNOP010000459.1, forward strand.
ACAGTGATTGATAGTGATCGTATCATTGTATGACGTTTTGATATTATTTGAAAATTGTACACATTTGTTTTTGTTATTCTAGGTACTTAGTAATGGGAAATTGGTTAAATTTTATTCACCTCAAGTATTACTTTCGAATGACTACTCTCATTTTAGTTTACTAGTAGAACAGACAGGAGCAGCTGAAGCGGAATATCTTCGAACATTAACCAATTCTATTGAATCATATACAAGGCGAAAAAAAGAAACATGTAATTTAGATGATGAGTGGACATTAGAAACTAATGAAATGGATCCTCTTGTTCCTTCATTGAAATCATTATAATTCAATGCGATTAAAAAAAAGCAACTCTTTATAAGTATTCGAATTATTTTTAATTATGATTAGTTTCTATTTCTCAATAAAACAATTCGAAAGAGAAAGAAAGTTCGAATTGACTTTGTGATCAACAATTGGTTTTAATCGTTATGGAAAATATTAATTTGAACGTGAGCTTATAATAATATAATAAAACATATGAACATAATTGCATGAAGAAACATAAAACTTATTCAACGAGCATAGATGCGAACAGAAACTACGATTTTCTTCTTCAAATAAGTATTTCATAATGTGTTGTATTATGATCAACTATCTAAAAGAATATGAAAGAAGAATAATATAATTGACCCTTGAAAGATCTAAATTTCATACATAGAATGCATCTATTAAAATTCGACGAAACGAACGAAAACTAATCGTTGTAAAAATTTACTTGAAAAGAATAAGTTTGAAATAACGTCAAAGAAGTAATAGACAGATATCACTTAGCAATCTCGAGAGTCATAAGAATATATTGTTTTTTTTTTGTTCGATATGCGCATATCATAAAAATTTAACTATTCTTTTAGTATAGTAAACGTCTACGTCATTGGATTACACATTCACAACTAACAATTCTGCTTACAAAATTCAGCCAAACTTGATTGCAACTCCTAAATTGCTTTTATTTTCTTTATTTTATCTTTATAACTTATGTGAATCAATTTTTTTGTTTCGAATTGCTCGAATAGGTTTCGTAGAAAATAATTCTTGTTTTGCCGTTATCACACTCAAGTGTAACTTATCGATGGTTCAAATAGGATAATAAAAACTACTCTTCAACAAAAGATTGGAACATAATAGTAATTAGTATTTTAGCTTGCTATTTATTGATAAGATAACAACTGATTTGTATTTTGTTCCTACTCATTAAACTATAATTGAATATATTTCAACTTCTTTCTTTTTTCCGATTCGTTTGTGATCTAGAGAATAAATTGAATGAAAACATCTCCATCCAATTCAATATGACTCGATATAATCTATATTCGATTCGCTTTGGATCTTCAGTTTGTAGAAAATTCAATGATACATAGTTTTAAAAAAGAAATTCTAGATTATGTTGTTGTTCTGTACCTTGATCAATGCAAAATCTAAAGTTCCATAATCATAGTTGCACATACAGTAATCATAATGATTCTAATCGTCGATAGATGTTGTACTGGAAAATTTTTGGAGCCAGAATTCGGTTTTCTTTCTAATTACCATTATATTTTGGGAGAACTTTGCATCTAATCGGCTTAGTCAGATATCTTTCGTGCGTGTTTCAATTCATCCAGAAACATCATATATATGAGTACTCGTTTTCATCTTTATCAGCTTTATTTCATCGAAAGATTAGAATAATATTTTCTTGTTGTTAAAAACTAAATTAGTATTCTTCTTAAACAATTATTAACATTACATTCATGTACATTAATTCAGACTTTGTATCTCATAACACTATTTCCATTTTGAAATTTCATAGAATTTCTGATAACAATGATGCAACTTTTATGCCAAATTCATAATTACTAGTCTCCTTATACATACAGTGTTGATTGAATACAGATCTGATGAATTGTATTATCTTCATCTTCCAATAAGATTAGAGAAAGAATAGATTGAGAAAATGTCATTTTAATGTCTGCAACTGTAAACGTGGACGTATTGTGTCATTAGATGACAGAAATACTGACTATAATACTCATATTCACTTCTAAACTCTTATTAGATTTTCTCTTATGATTCTTCAATGATCTACTCTGGACTACAGAAAAACATCAGCAGTTATCAACGATAATATTATTCTTATGCTAGCAGATATGAAAAATTATTTTAGATCTTTGTACTATACTATTTCTGTAGAATTATTTGTAATTTACACAGTTTGTGCAAAGTCAATCGTTTTGATGTCCTAATATTATTAAATTAGATTTGTTTCAAAAATAAAAAGTTCACATTATATCAGGACAAGTATGTGAGATATGAATAAAATATACTACGAGCTGAAGCGTAGAAAAAAATAATATTTTTATTTTTTTTCGTGCCTTTTTTTGCTTTTCGATACCTTTTAATATATAAATGTGTTTTGTTTTTATATCATGTGCAATATTGACTATGCGTAAATTATTCATGCACATTCTTTCGTGCGCAACGTGCTCATTCTCTCGTACATAGAGTGTAATTGAAAAAAAAAAGAAAAAAAACGCAGGGAAAATAAGAAATGATGAAAAAACGAATAACTTACCTTGCTGCAAAGATAAAATACTCAATCATTTGATCAGACAAGCAAATAGTTTTACATACATAGCATCGAATCTAATAAAGAGGTACACAGTACAAAATATTCTTTGCACATTTGATTTTATTTATTTTGTTGTGGTGAGTAACTTATTAGAATAATGTTAAACGCAGAGAAAAATCTATTACATAAATACAAACATATCGTAAATATGATCTGCATACTAGACACGAATGAGAAAAACATGAAATCTATTCCAACGATCAATATTTCTTTTTGACAATCGATTGATAAAATATTTGTTAGTTATTAGTTTCCGTGCTTCTTTCTGCTATATGCTATACATCATCTTTAGTTAACTAATAGACGAACATTAAGCTATCAACATAATGTAACTCAAATTTTGATAAGAAAAAAAACATAAAAGTGCTTCGAATGTAGTAGTAAAATCTTTATGTGGGTGACGACTATCTAAGTTCTTACATGATTCTTCAAAAATACGAATGATACAAAGATATATGATATATTCAATACATAGAAAGTATAGAAGATAGTGCTATAGTCTGTAAACTTTTTTACATGTCACACACACAGCGAGTGTCGCACCGTATGACCTCAATATTGCAACAGTCTGATGTGTTGTACTAAATAGTTATAACTGTTGAATGGAACAATATGTATTCGAACAAAAAAGTTCGATCCTCTTTAAGTGAATAGATCTCATTTGATTAAGCCAATAATATCTATAATATATAATAAGTATATTGTTATAAAATAGCGTCTAGTTTTGTACACATACTAACAAGAAGTATAGAAAACTTTTTAATACCCAAAACATGATGTTTTCATAAAAGAAGAAAACGAACTGAAATAATTTCAAGTGAATAGAACGATGAAAATTTCATTCATTTGATTTGTTATAGACATTCTCTGAAATTATGCAACTGTGTGTAGTTAATCTAATTGTGACGTTTGAATGCAATTTATACTTTATTTGTATAACTGTATCTAAATTCAATCCTCTTTTTCTCTACGCAACAATGTAACACTATATATAGAGTAGTGACAAGCGTTGAAAAATTTCTAATGGAAAATCCCATAAACCATTAACAAACGAGGAAAACATACATAGAATCATAAAAAAAAAGAAAATTTCAATATATATGAAAGAAAAGAAAAAACCTATAGCGCATGACTAAACAATAGGAGAAAAGTAGTAGAATATAAGTACATATGTATGATTCTATAGATAGAGAAGAAAAAATCCTTATGACTGCCTTTGAAGAAGATGCAGGTCATAACACTAATTCATTGGTTAAATATTAGTCTTCAATTTTTTAACATTTCCTATATTTCTAATAAATGTAATATATTTCTTATCAATATATGTCATTATAGTGAGTACATACATATTATATGTTAGCTCTACTATGTATAAAACGAAAGAGACAAGCAGTGTCACTGATGTTATGTGACAGAACGATGAAAAAGATGACCTTCGTGGGAATCGAACCCACACCTCCTACTATCCGGGCAGTTGTCCTAAGCCAATTAGACTAGAAGGCGCATCTTAATCATCGTTTAGCGTCCAAATGATTCATCAGGGACGCTAACATTATATATACATATATCTGTCTTAGAGTATGTTAGAGATATAGAAAATGCACAGATACTGAAGGTATTATAAATATATCGTGAGTTTTATCTCTTACATTTATATATCAAGACTCGAATAAATTTTCAAGAAAATTCATGAAATATATCATATACGCTTAACTGGAGATGAAAATTTTTGGAGTGCATAGGAATGAGTTTGATGGAGTTTGACGAATCTATGTCTATACAGAAGAATGTTAGTTCAGTTGTGTTCCGTAGCAATTCAAGTTGCCAGCTAATGAATAATTTTTCCTTAAAGCATAAAACAATGAATATAATAAAACTTATAGAAGCTGTTAAAGGACTTCGTAAAGAAACGTAAATTGAGTATGAGTTTACGTGTTTTAATAGATTTATCTATTATTATACTCGTTACATAGTTTACATATTCGTATAAACGGTTCGTTTCAGTGTATAACAATGAATCTTTGATCGAAATGAAACTTTATAATAACAAAACATATTTCATCTCTTATAATAAAATAATCTAAATACAGTGATATATTTTTTTGAATTTTCAGATATAGATTTCTTTGAGGAAAATTTTTGTCTACCACTTCATAGAACATTTATCAAAAGAGATTGTTAACAATATAGGTAAAACATTTGACCTTTTCTGATCGAAATATATCTCAATCTTTTTAAAACACCAAAAATATTCTTTACGATTTTTATAAGCCAAATACGATCAAGTGACACTGTCGAATCTAGTGAGAGATGATATATCGTTTGGTTTATATTCATGTTAGTTGACTAATGAAAAAACATACATACATATTGGTTCGGTGAACTTACTTTCAAAAATTAAGGATCAGAGGAAAATAATTTTATTTAATGAATTCAAAAATCTTTTTTTTTTATCTTCTTACTTTACATTAAGATTAAAAATAAAACACGACATCATAAATATTAAGAAATAAAAAAAATAAAAATGAGAATTTAATATTGTTTTTCACTGTCAAAAATACTTATAGATTCGATAGTTAAATCAAATAATCAACATTCAAAACTTCTATTCTATTTAGTCCCTTTGATTAAAATGGCTACTACTATTTCACCAAATGATAAAATTTATACAAGCGCCGATAATCAGTATCTTGAAATTTTCTGTCTTATTTGGCTCGATACTAATGTGAATTCTAAAGATATTCGAAAGACAGAACAAAAACTACGTACTGTTATTAATCGTTTTAAAAAATTTCAAGATGTAGAAGAATGTAAAAGATATATTGAACAACGATCTCAACAAGATCGACTAATAGTCATTGTTAGTGGTCAATTGGGACGACAAATAGTCCCTTCTATTAATACACTTCGACAAGTTATATCGATCTATGTTTACTGCATGGATAAGCAAAGAAACAAAGAATGGGCTGACAAATTTTCAAAAGTAAAATTATTCTGAAAGATTTAGATTTCATATTGTCATTTTTTCTTTGATAGGTGAAAGATGTTGTTGTTGGACTTGATGAACTTATTGCTCGAATTAAAGCTGATCATACGACTCAGAAAAAGGTGGATGAACCATTATCAATTAATATTTTTAATACTGAGTTTGGAAAAAGTAAATCAACAAGTAGTGTAAACGGTAAATTTATTTTTTCTCAAGTTCTCATCGATTGTCTTCTACGACTAAAATCCACTGAAACAGATAAAACGGAACTTATTGATCGTTGTAAACAACAATATCAAGGTAATAAGATCGAGTTGCAGAATATTGATGAATTTGAAAAGACATATTCACCTGAAAAAGCCTTATGGTGGTACTCACGAGAATCGTTCTTTTACAACACTCTTAATGCCGTTCTACGCAACGAAAAAACTCATTGGATTTTTTTATTTCGCTCATTTATCTCTGATATCTATCATCAATTAAAAACTAATCAAGTTACACATAATCTAAAAGTTTATCGATGTCAGATGATGTCAAGTAATGAACTGCAAACTTTGAAACAATCAATTGGCCAATTTATTTCAGTGAATTCATTTTTGTCCACTAGTACTGATTGTGAAACAGCTCTTTCATTCATTAATGTTCGTTATGGCAAAGATAATTTAGAACCAGTATTATTTGAAATCAATGCCGATCCTAAGATAACTACAACAAAACCATTTGCAGATATCAGTAAATATAGTGAATTTAATCAAGAATCCGAAGTACTCTTTATGCTTGGTTCTATTTTTCGCTTGAATTCTATCAATCGCAGCAGTGATAACCAACCATGGATCCTCAAAATGACTTTTTGTAGTGAGAATGAACATGATTTAAAACAAGTTCTCAAGCATATGGAACAGCAATTAGGGAGTACAGAAACAAATCTTCGAACGTTAGGAAGAGTGGTGTGGAAACTGGGAAAACTTGACTTAGCTGAGCAATATTTAACTCGCTTTCTGAAAGAACTTCCACCAAACGATCCTTTAATCGGTAATTTATATGAGGAGCTGGGCGAATTAGCATCACAGGATCGTGACTACGAGAAGAGCGTACAATGGCATCACAAAGCTATCGCCTTCAAAAGCAAACAGGAGGCAGCTATCCTTTCTGCTTCTAGTGCACCAAAGAAACCTATTGGTAAGGTCATCTAAAGAAAGTCAATAATATTCAAATTGGCATCATAGCTATATAAAACTGAACACTTTATTAAGAAAAATACATTTGTAAAAACTCAGAAAACAGAAGCATCTGAAAAACCACTACAGATCTCATCAAGAAACCCTCACTTTTGATAATTAAGACGTTTTTCATTGTGGACAGAAAAGTTGACCGTTTCAAACAAACCCCTACAACCATCTACTATTATTTCCTAGATTTTTGAAACTTATCCTGTTCTACGATTGTTTTAGAAGATTTTTTAACGATAGAACTATTATTTATTTCTTCTTTTCTACGTTTCTATATCATGCCAGTACAATGCTGATCGCATTGAAGATAGTTTTTAACAACTATAAACTACTTAAGTGGATGGAAATATGGGTCGTTTTACTTTTTATTGTATCTCCTAACTAACACTAAACAAAATGATTGAACTCAATCTAGTCTAAGAGCCTCCAATGAGCGGTATATTAAGGTATAACTAATAGTTATGAACTCAGTACATATTCCATAACCATATAACTTTCGAAACTCATACTAAAAGATATAGAAAGCTTAGTGTCTAAATTGTTTTCTGATTTGCAGATAAAGTAAGAGATAGTCGCTGACGACTCATTTCAACTCTCCATTTTTTGCACTGTTCAAAGAGAATATTGAAGCTTAAGTTAAACTTTTCCAAAATATTTTAACCGTCAGTTACTTCTGTTAACTAACGTCTATTGACTAATAATGATCCAGATAATTCAACATCCTATTCTTTTACTGATAATAGATTTATTATAGTAGAAATTTGTTTCAATTTAAAGATTTTCGTTATTTTAAAACAGGGTTGCCATTAGAGAACAGTGACTATGACAAGAATAATCAACAACGTCAAGACAGTCTCACACCTAGAGACCAACATCAATTACCTCCCATTCCGCCTAATAATGCAGCAAACAATCCAATAGGTAAGTTCATGGAAAGAAAGTCTATTATATTCAAATTGGCATCATCAATAGAAAGTATTATTTCATCAAGAAAAACACAATTGTAAAAGCTCAGAAAAGAGAGTTTCTTAAGAAGTGATCACAAGCCTCATCAAGAAATCTTAACTATTACGAATTAAGTAGCAGTTCTAGGTGCCTGAAATAGTTGAGAATTCGAAATAAATCCGTGGAGACATCTCTATTATCTGCCAGTTTTTTAAAACTTATCTTTCTTTATGATTATTCTAGAGATTTATTGAATGGAAGCACTAACTATTGCCTTTTTTCTTTCTTTCTATATTATGACACTATAATATTGAGTAAATCCAAGATACTCGCACGTATGTGTCAACTTATTTAAGCAGATGAGAATTTGGTAGATTTTGGTTTTCACTGAATCTGATAATAAATACTGAATAAAATGATTGAACTCAATGTGCTCTAAAAGTTTCTCATGAGTGATATGTGAAGGTATAGCTAATAGGCATAAATGCAGTATAGATTCGACAATCGTGTAATTTTCAAAAGCTATGTTTATATGGTATTGGTAGCTCGATGCCTACATCTTTCGGTAATTAGCCAGTAGAGTAAAGAATAGTGGCTAAAGACTTATTTTAAGTCTTAATTCTGTGCGATATCTGAAAAATGTTGAAGTGTCACTTAAAGTTTTTCTATACATTTTCCACATTATCTTTTATCCAGACAGTTTATTGTTATATTTTTTGATTAATAATGCTTTTATCAGCGTAGAGATTCGTTGAAGTTTAAAGCTTTTCGTTATTTGAAAACAGAGCTGGCAACACAGAAGCGTGACTATGATAAGAATAATCAACAGCGGCAAGGGTTTTTCACACCCAGAAACCAACGTCGATTGATTCCAACTTTGCGTACTAATGAAGTAAATAATTCAATGAGTAAGTTCATTCAAGGAAATTCTACTATATTGAAGTTGGCGTCATATATAAATAGTGATATTTCATTGAGAAACACCGAATTGTAAAAACTCAGGAAATAGTGGTTCTTAAAAAGTGACCACATATTTCATCAAGAAATCTAGACTATTGCTTATTAAGTAGCCGTTCTAGGTGCTCGAAAAACTTGAGGAGTCGAAAGAAATCTATAGAACCATCTACTATTATCCTCTCAATTTTTATAACTTATCTGTTTCTGCGATTGTTTTAAGCAGTTTTATCCGATAGCATTACCCATGTAAAAATTGATAAAAATTTAACGATGTTAACGAAAAAAGATGTTACAATTTTGACCGTGAAAACGCGTTGAAAATTTGCTTTTAACGTAACTTCACGGATTATTTCACGTTAAACTGTTTCTAACGAGAAAACACGCGTAGAGTTTCGTTAAAAGCAAATTTTTAACGCGTTTTCACGATCAAAAATGTAACATCTTTTTTCGTTAACTTCGTTAAATTTTTATTGACTTTTACATGGGTAATATTTCGTTCTTTCTTGCTATGTTTCTTTATCATGAAACTAAAATATGAAGCGAATCGGAGATGCTGCTACATAGGAGTAAACGATTTAAGTGGATGTGAATATGGTTCGTGTTTTTGTTGTTATTGAATCTGCTTATAAGTTCTGAACAAAGTGGTTAAATTCAAGCAATTCTAAAACTCTGTAATAAGTGGTATATAAAGGTATAACTAATAGGTATAAATTCAGTATTTATTCGATAACCATATAGTTTTCAAAACCCATGCTAAAAGATATAGGTAGGCTATCCAAGCTATTACTCAAAGAGTATTTCGAGATTTCAATCTGGGCTTTTCGACGAATTGACGACATTGTAATTTTGCTGCGCGTCGACGTTTTCTGGACCGATTGAAAAGTGAAAATCCGGGGGTTGTTTGAAATTCGTATACCTTCTTCGCATTCCTCTCTGTTGAATTCGGATGGGTCAAATCAGTCGAACTTCGAGTGGTCGATATTCCGAGCACTCGGAAGTTTTGTGAAATTTCAAAAAATTTTCGTTTTCTACATCTGGTTTTTTTTTCAAGCACTCAATATCTATCGGATATTTTTGCAGAAATGAAGATCCGAACATATGTACTTGCGATTGCAATGCTCATTTAGATCAGATGAAATAAATAGAACGTTTTCATTTTAGATAAATCTCAGTGGCATCATGAAATATGTTTAACTTTAATATTATTTTCGTATTGACTTTGAAGATAATTTTAATAAGTTTTGTCTTCAAAAGCAACAAGTCGTATATATATATTGCTATTGTTGATGATAAATATAATTAATATTATCTGTTATAAGTTTCATTGCGTTAAATGAAAAAGTGATACTAAAGCACTGATTACATTAAAATGAATTAAATTATGTAAAGGAAGCAACAAAGACATATTAACTAAAATTAGGCAAATCTCACCTATCTATGCCTTTTAAGTTTTTAATATTCAACCATCTCAGTCACTTTGATGACTAAAAAAATAAACCGATTGTTTTAAATGATCCTATGAGCTAGTTCTTTGTCAACGAGTAATCAACGAGAGTTATTTAAGACCTCAGGATATTTGCTGTGTTATGAAACGAAACTTAATTATGTCTGTTTTTTTCTCAGGACTGTTAACATATTTCTATCGTTGTTCTAGTTGTAGCTGATAAATAATATTGCTTAAATGGTAAGACCGCATCAAAGCACCTAAGGGAAACAAACGTTCTTCAATGGAATCATGCAATAAGAGACAAAAAAAAAACATTCAAAAACTGAATTTCTGAGACGTTTTTAGCAATCGAACCAAAACCAACAAGAGCAGTTATGCTATTCGATAGGTGTGTTTCGTCGAGCATTCGATGTTCAGATTAACTTCGACTGATCAAAATCATGTCAAGTAATCGAAAATATCTTTCCGATGGATTTCGTACCTTCGAGTAGCCGAAACTTAAATAGACTTCAGGCCGTTGCAATATGTCCGAGAAGTCGAAAATGAATGCAAGATGGATCAATGTTTCCGACCATTCGACAGTTCGATGAGCTTCGACTGATCAAAATTATATGGAGTAATTGAAATGATCTTTTTGATAGGTCACTTCTCTTCGAGTAATTAATATGTCGATGGTTTTCGAGCGGTCGAAACATGTCCGAGGAGTCGAGAATAAACATGCAAGCAAGAAATGCTTCTGAGGACTCGACATTCGATGCCCACTAAGGGGCTCGAAATTTGAATTAAACGCGGAAAAAAAAATATTCAAGTTTCTACTACTTGCCACGACCATTGTTGACTTTTAAGAGTCTTCTTGGGTAATGTCTAAGTTTTTTCCTGATTTGCAAGCAAAGAAAGTGATACTTTCTAAAGGCTTATACTATCTCTTAACTCTGTGTGATGTTCCAAAAATGTTGAACTTTAAGTTAGAGTTTTCTAAAATATTTTTCCCATCATCTACTTCTCAACATCACCTGACTATTAATGATCCAGACAGTTTATTTTTATAGTTTTTGATTAATGATACATTTATTACGGAGAGATTAGTTCACATTTATAATCTTTACGTCTATTTAATACAGACTTGGTATTACATAATCATGACTATGACAAAAATAATCAACAGCGTCAAGACAGTCTCACACCTAGAAACCAACAACAGTTGCCTCCCAGTTCGCGTACTAATGAACCAAACAATCCTATGCGTAAGTTCATCGAAAGACAGTCTATTATATTTTAATTAACATACTATATAAAGAATGGCAGTTCATTAAACAAAAAGATATTAAAAATTTACAAAAGAGTTTCTTAAGAAGTGACCACAAGCCTCATTAAGAAATCCTGACTATTGTTCATTAAGTAGTCGTTCTACGTGAACAAAATATTTGAGGAATGGAAACAAAGCCATAGAAACATTTGCTATTATCTGCTAGATTTTTAAACTTATCTTCCTTTATGATTATTTGAGAGACTTATTAAACCATAGTACTAACTATTTCTTTCTTTTTTTTTCTATATCATGATACTAAAATGTTGAACGAATTCAAGATACTCTCACGTGAGAGTAAACTATTTAAGTGGATGCAAATAT
>CAJNOP010000459.1:24944-48080 GCA_905250075.1 Rotaria sp. Silwood1
TTTTTTTTAGAAAAACTCGCCTGATCACTCGAGATGAATTAAAAATCGATTGGCGTCTGCTTTATCATTGGGCTACACTTATTTTTGATAATCATGATCAAAACAATGCATTGGTCACATTGCCTAAGTTCGTAGCCGAATTGTCATAATCGAGAGCGATTAGAATTTGTTATCTATATTGGGTTTCTACGCTTTTTCAGAGACATCAAGGATTCCTACTTTTTCTGTGTATTCTACTGTTCTCCATACTTTTCGGCAACAGCAACACAAGAGATCCTCGAGGAATTTCGTCCACATTTGTGTCCAACTGATTGGACTTTTGCCAATACTATTCGAATGCTCGAACTCTTGTTGCCTGTACATTTGCCACCGAATTTGCACAATCAAGGATTCAAGTTTGTTTGTTTTTGTTTTCTAATTCTACATTGCATGACATACATCACATTCTAACTTTAGATTATGGCTGCCGGAATTTTTTGGTATTTGGGAGAGTATATACAATGATACAGTGTGGGAACTGGTGAGGTTATTTATTTTTATGTTTATCCACTAGTGTTGTTTTATATAGCGTCTGACAATACTTTTTTCCTGTGTCGCTTGGTACAATATTGGATACGTCAATTGGGAATCCTGGATGCCACAGGTGACAAATTTGTTGATTCTATTTTTTTAAAAACTTTTTTAACATTTTTTCATATTAGATTTTCACACGAATACTCAGAGGGTTTTCTCTTCCGATCGGCAAATTACAAGTGTCACCACATAAATACAGCTATTTGATGTATTCGATTAGCAGATGGATCGTTGCTATGGTGGGCAATCGAAGTTCATGCCTTCAATATTTGCGAGATCTATTCATTGCTATCAAAAGTTTCTATCATCCATCGAATACGGGAGATTTTCAAGAGAATCTTGTCAGTTTTGTCTTAAACCTTTCTTATTGCTTTGTCGAACGAGTTTATCTGTGAGTACACACACCGCACATATGATATCCATATGAACTGTATAAAATTTTATAGAGAACGAAAACCATGTCCTGTTTGGCATTTCATACCACACGATTCATATCGACTAACTGAACAGGATATTACTGATTTTGTCAATTGTGTCAAAGAATATGCGTTTATTTCCATTTTCAATAAAGATCATGCCAAGAACGCAACTGAAGCCTGTCAATATCTGTCTATGCTTCGACCAGAATTGATCGTACCACCAATTGTTGAGAAGTATGAAATATATGTTGCTTTTTTCTTTCTCGATAACTTAATCTTTTATTCATTCTTAGACTTTTCGCATCAATTGATAATACGAATGAACCACATCGATTCACATCAATCATGACTTGTCTAACACGTATAACTCGTCAATTAGTACGACAAACATCTTGTTATTCTCAAGGACAAACCTATGTGTTACCATTAATTACGTCCGTATTACCTGGTATTGATTTGAATGATTTCAAAAAGACATTAGTTACATTGGAATTTCTCGATACAATTTTTATGCTTATTACATGTGTTGATTGTTCATCAGCAATACATATTCGAAATGATCTAACCGAGGTGAGAATTTATTTTAGCGTCAAGAAAAAGTTGACATTTTAACTTTTATTTTGATAGATTGAAAAGAAGGTTTGTTTATCAACAGCAAAATTTAGCAATTTTATCAATGAGTTTCTTGATCGCATTTTTGGAATGATTAAAATTTTATCAACCGACACGTCTGATGCAACTGTAACAAACGATGAGGCGAACATGGAAGATAGCACTCTTGAATCAAAACTCACATCGATCATGACCAACATTGTTCAACAATGCAGTAGTAAAATCTTCCGAGTATGTGTGCGCATACACCATTTTGTGTTCGTAATGTAAAAAGTCAACGAAAAATGAATCAAAACTCAGTTATTCTCCTGAATAATTGACCTTCTCTCTTCAACTATAATTTGATTACTATGATTTTTGTATGTTTTCACTTTTTCTATGTGAATTACTAATATTAGCCAAGGTTCAGAAAATGATCTATTAGGACTTCTAGAATCTAAAAATTTCTTTGTCCAACGTAAAATGATGTAAACCAAAGAATGTTCTTTCATGTGGTCCTACAAATTGTACTAAGAACTTACGTCAGAAGAATACGAAACGCCGCTTCTCACCCTGATACTGAACAATAAAATGTCTCTGTTTTTATCAGAATATGCATTTTTTTCTTTTCAACACAATCATAAACAACTGAGCAAACAAGCAACATAGTGTTTGTGCCTTTTTTCATTTGGCAAAACAAATCTTTTAAGAGAATATGAATAAATATTTGAATGACAATAAATGAGAGGGAAGACTCCGATTGAATTTAAGGTTCATTATTACTGTCGACTCTAAAAAGGCTGAGCAGCAAGTCAAAAAAACTGCTTTTTTGAGCAAACAAATCTTCATTTTATGCAATTCAAATATAAGAATTAGATAAGACCGTATTCTAGAAATTCGATATGAAAGGTTGTCCAAAATAGCGATCTCGATAGGATTTGTTAACGTACGAAAACTAACGATTTTCAAAATATAGGCGATTTAACATTGATCTTATGTACATTATATAGTTTAAAATATAATTTTATTCAAATATTAGAATTCTATCAACCAAAAAAGTATATGGACTCAAAAGTTTCTTATTATTAGGAATCTTTCCTCCTCAGTTATGATTTCGAACTGACCAAGCGGAAATCTATACATCATCAACATTTTTTATGTTTTTTGAATATTTAGATGATTCGAGAGAAGATAACAGATTTTCTTACTCATGCATGTTGGCCTTCTAAAGTGAGAAAACTTGTTACTGGTCTTGTTCGAGCTATTGTCATGGGCGACTCAGTCGAAACACTCAAGTATCTCTTACCAAAAACATGTGAATCTATCAACAAGATCATAAATGACTCAGAAGGAAATGTTTTATTAAACGATCACAAAGGTGACAAAGAACTTACCTGGTATTTAGTTCTCTTCTCGGAACTCGTTCGTGCTCGTGGTGATACTCTAATGATTTACAAAGAAACAATTATCTCGGTGTTTCATCGATGTATACAAATTATTCACAAAGGTTCATATAAAGCTATTGCTAGTGCAGCTAAGCATATTCTCAAATCGCTCACTCATGTATATATAATTGATACTCGATTGGCGATTGAGAATATCGATGAATCATTTATCGACTTTTTGCCAATTCGAGTGAGTTTTTCTTGTTGATATGTCATATTGTTTGTTTGTATGATTATTCAGGCATGGGGTCAACCTACCAATGCCGATCAAGTCCAAGTTCAATATCATATACCTAATGACGACGAACTTGATTTCGTCCGTGAATTTGTTGAGACATTCATGTATGTTGAATTGGATTTATTGAAAGAGAAAAGCTCGAAACTATCAAATGATGAGCGATTGAGATCATTGACAATTGTTCACCAGATTGCCATCGGATGTTTCCGCATAGTACCACGTATCGGTAGTTCATATGTACCAAATTTGTGAGTAAATCTAAAACATGAAAAACATTTGAAAAAAACAATATTGTACTATTTTTTATTGTGTCAGAGTGCCAACAGTTGTTCCCTACAGTGCACAATCTCAAGCTCAATATTCGATATTTTCCAAACAGCCTAGTAAGAAAAATTGTTTCGAAAGAAGTAATACTTATCTGATTGATTATTAATTTCAGAATTTCGAGAAAACTTACGATTGCGTCTTCTCATCGACATTGGAAAATTACTCGGTGAATCTTTTATTGATGAATCATTTTAAATCTATATTATTAATTTCGTAGACATGCTTGTAGACAATCATTCGGACGATGTTTCATCCATCAAAATGGCACACAAGGTAAGCATTAGTACCATGCCTAATGTTACTCTCTTAGTCAATGCACATGCTAAATTGTAGATCTATTCAGCCACATCTATCTGCTATGGCGTATCTAAAGAACGTACTAATGAATTGCGCAAAGAATTTCAATCTAGCAAGCAGTTAATAAAAAACAGACTCTGTAGTGACCGGCAAAACCCTCGATTTCTAACTATGAAGAGAATAGCATTACAAATCGAGGTAATGGAAAATGGCAAAAGTGGATACAGATAAGACTGATCAATTTGTTTTTTAGCTATTCGAAATGATTGAGTATGGAACGTTGACTGAAATCGACAAACAAGTCGCACTAAAATTGTTCGAACTATCAATAAATCGATACAGTGAAGTGAGTCAGAACATTTGTTCTGAAGGAATATTCAAATTTCTTTGCAAAATCTTAGATACGTCGCCATGCACAAGTCGAATTGTTCTCCGTTCTTAGTCGTTATCGTTTTTCATCACAAATGATTGTCGATCGTATTATAGAACTGCTCAATATATCAAGTGCAGTCGATCATGATCAAATCAAAGTTGGCCATCATCGCTTTTCTTCTCCTAGAAATCTTTTTTTTTCTAATCCATACTTATTTAGGGTTGTCTTTATATTCTTCTCGGCAATAATTCTTACTTCTTGCCCACGGAAGACTCGTGGACAACAATAGAAAAGTTATGGCCAACCATGGTGCGCATGAATCATGCAAACAAACTTAGTACACAAAATTTGATCAGTGATATCAAGAAAAAAATCAACAGAATTTTTGTTACAAAAGAAATTACTCAAAATACTAACGAGACAGCAATACGTTCGGCAGTCGTTCTATGGCGTCCGTTAGAGTTGAACAAAATGGAAACATATGAAGTACGTAATCAAGCCAATATTCAATCGTACAATAAACTTATGGAAACTCTGAGTTCGCTACTGAAAGGCAATATCTTGTGAGTCTTCAGTTTTCATATCTGAAAATTATTTTCATTCTTTTTTTCTATGATGAACATATAGGTCATGGAGACAGCAAGAGATGGCAATGTCTTTCCTTTGTCTTCTTCTTCAAAAACATGTACCAATTCCATCATCTTGTATTCATACATTTGTTGATCTTCTTGTCCATGATAATATTGAATTGAGAAAGGTTCGTTGATAAATGCGTACAGAAAAATGAGAAATCTTTTGATGAATTCTATTTAGTATGCTGTAAAGAGCATAGCAGCAATTTGTCGTTTGCAAAAGCCACCTAGAATCTATGTTGAAAAATCTATTGACGAAGTTCTTCATGAACACAATAACGGGTCGTCAACAGTTATCATACGTGATGAATGTAATCCGGGCGATCGTGATGATAATTTATGGATAACAATTGATGGTTATAAACCACCCAATACTCAAGCTGAATGGGAACAAATGTGCTTTTTGGATAAAACGTTTCATGGTTATTACACATGGCCTAAAATGATTAAATATCCAATGAATAAACGAGCACGTTACACACAAAATGATATGCCAGAACAAGTGACCATCATATATAATCGTTTTATTGACAAAAACTTTGTTATACAATCAACAAACTTAATGGTTTCAGATGAAAATACCGACGAGATCAATTTCAATTATGTCCGATATACTATGTTCAAGGTAATATATAAAAGTAACACAGATATAATGTTTGAAAGAATGGTTTGAGGTGTTCATTCACGTGATAAAAGTGCAGAATTTCAGGTCTGATATAAGAATCGTTTTTCGGCGCTAAAGACTTCTCATTGCTCACTTTTAAAAATGTCGAGATTTCAATTAAGGAATATATAATTTCGTTTAATTTAAATTATTTCCTCTTGCATGAAATAGATTACTGATTTGGTGTTTCTAGAGTCTCTTTCGCAATTTTGGTCATGCATTTGTTGATAACTTCATGGAACAATTGTACGTATTCATTCATGAAAAGACACAAGAAAAGCAAGAGGATAGTCATCGAGTGGCAGCCGAAATTGTAGCCGGCATGATCCGTGGTTCGAAATATTGGACATTAGAAATGGTAAGTAGAAATGTTTCAATTTTGACTACATATTAACTTCATTTGATCATGAATATGAAAAAAGTCTACGGTTAGAAACAATAGTTGAGTTTTGAATTAAATCTTGAATATTTACTTTAGATTGATGAACTCTGGAAGAAGCTTAGGCCGTTTCTGACCGAAGTCTGTCTTAATCTTAGTTCCGAAACGCTCCATCACTGGAATATGTGTTTCAAGTGTGTCATGGTTAGTTATTCACTATCTTTGACATTGTTGATTTTCTTTTTCAATTTCTTATTAATTTATCTATATTAAAGGAACATGGAGATCCTCGTCGAATGTATCAACTTATTGATTTTATTCGTACATTGATCAATAATCAAATCAATTCGAATACTTTCACTGAAACATCTCGTTGGTCTCTCATTCAAACTTTGAAAATGTTTCAATGGCGTATTCCGTCAATTTGGTGTACTATACATGAACATGCCAAAGAACTACTTGATTATTCGTTCAAACCTGTCCGTGAACATATTGCCAAGTAAGAGATATTTTAATTTCTTATATTTGTATTGAATCAAAACGAACGTTCCTTCTTTTATTTTTGAAAAAAACAGTGTGCTGTCGATATCGTTCAGCTTTGATGTGAGATTATTCAATGGAGAATCAATACGTCATCCTAATATCAATCAATGCATGGATGCTATATGTGAAAGATTGCATCAAGCTATCGAAATTTATGAAAAGACACCCCTTGGTAGGACACGACTGTACTCTTCAATCTTTTTTCTTCATCTTTAAAAGGTTATTCTCTGTTTGAATCGTACGTTCAGTCAGTATCTATGGTCAATTCGTTGAACTTGATGTTGAAGCTTGTAAAGCATTAAATTTAATTGAGACAGGTAAGGATGTCATTTTAGTTGCTAAAAAAAAATATAATATGAAATGCTTTCATTTTTATGTAATGCAATCTAGTTATTCTAATGCATACAAATTTATTTACTTTTTGTCGACAACCAATCAAAAATGCAATTCTTCGCATGTTTCCCTATGTATGTACTCATGTTTATCTTATAAAACTTAATAGCCCTATGAAATGAAACTATATCGACAATACTTTTTTCAGAGATTTACTTAATTAGGAATACAGTATCATATTGCTTTGCATTCATTTTATATACAGCTAGACGACAGGCTCGAGGTCGTCACAATTGGCGTGTGATATCGTGAAATAGTTAGAATATTTAAAAAACTCTTACTCTAGTTGTAGTTTATGGGAATTTAAATTGTCACACATAATTTTCGTCCTATTGAATTTCTTCATCGTTTATTTAGCTCTGTGAAATTGAAAGTATTGCGGCCAATGATCCTGTATTTAAAAATAATTTAGCAAACAGTCGAATGTATGTAGCTGTGGCTTATTTACATGGACACTACTTGGAAACATTGATTGAACAATTGGAACAAGTACGTATAAAAATAACATCGAGATGAATGATCAGTAGTTTTACAAAAAAAAAATGAGCATATTCTGATTAAATCAAAATCAAATGACTGATATCTTGATCGATCATAGCATAGGCGGCGGAGCCACGAGGCCTGGGTAGGCACGAGCCTACCCTTGATTGGAGTAGGGTAGGCTTGGGTAGGCTCAAGTATAGGCTTGGGTAGGCTCAGATAAAGGCTTGGGTAGGCTCGAACCAGTACAGATAAAGGCTTGACTAGGTTCGATTTAATGTAAAAATTTTCTAATATTAGATTTTCATGTTCTTCTGACACATGACGTGTTATTACAAGGTCAGTCCACATTTTATCCATTACAAACTCGCGCCCAGTGGCATACCGATTGGTTTCATTGACGTCTATATCTACGTCAAATTCTTTATTTTCAATATAAGATAATTAAACTTTTGTTCTAAACTTCTATTCAAAATAACTTTTGAATTTTAAGTAATTAAAGAACGATGCTCTTCCATAGGCGGTGAAGTCATTAGGCCTGGGTAGGCTCAAGTCTACCCTAGGCTGTCGGAGGGTAAGCTTGAGTAGGCTCAAACTTGGACAGATCAAGGCTTTGGTGGGATCTATTAAATATAAGGTTTTTCTATTATTATTTATTTTTCAAGTTTTTCTGGCACATAACACATTGTTACAGAGTCAGTGTCAGTCATAGACGGCAGAGCCATTAGGCTTGAGTCGGCGAAAGCTCATCAAGATTCAAGTTTCATGGGCTAAAAGAGGCTCAAACATTTGCTTCTCACTCTACCAGATTAACAGATTGCCTACTGTTTGAAAATTTTTGCTGTCGTTACCAGTAACTGCTAACTTTTTTAGGAAAAAAAACTAACGAGAGAACCTCCCCAGATGTAACCCTCAGATTTCAATGATTTTTTGTCCACAGGTACTACATAGTGCCCTACTAAAAACCCTAAAAGGATTTGGGTTCAGGACCCTTTCTTCAATATTTATGTATATTTGAATTTCGCTTCTATATGGGTCATAATATACAATGTTAAAAAATCAGCAATTTTATGAGAATACGATAGAAAAACGAATTTGTTTTTTTGAGAGCATTCTTAGATATTTGTTGTACTCATGAGAAATGTAAATCTTTTAGTTCTTCATATTATCGAGCTATAGAATTTCTGATTCGAGAAAAGAAAATCACATATTGATAGAGAGTGATAGTACACAATGTGTTTGGTGAATTCAATACATAAAGCAATTAATGTTGGCGGGATAGTTAGACTTTCAATCTGAGGATCTGCATTAGAGCAGTGAACAGTATTCCTCTGTTATGCGAAGGTCTATCATTCAATGATGATGTTTCTTTGTATTTGTTTTTTTTTACTACTAATTTAAGGTTTTTTTTGTTAACTTTGTCTCTAGTTTATTGAAATTTTTTATAAAAACAAAAAAGTAAAGAAAATGTTGAAATGTATAAATTTTCAAAAGACAACAAAATCAGATAGAATACTAAATAAAATTTTCTGACATCAATGAATATGATAGTCAATAAAAAAGAGTATGAAGTGCAATTTTTTACTAATTTAAGCACGTGTAATCAGTATTAACGGAAAAGAAGTTTCTTTTTAATAGGGCAATGCGCTGTTGATTTTCTTCAAGCAAACCAAATTCTATAGCTCGATAATATGAAGACCTAAAAGATTTACATTTCTCATGAGTACAACAAATATCTAAGAATGCTCTCAAAAAAACAAATTCATTTTTCTATCGTATTCTCATAAAATTGCTGATTTTGTGAAACACGATCTGAAAGGAGTGTTGAAGTGTTTAGGGTAGAAATTTTGCACCCCCCCCCCCCCCCCCCCCCCGCCCGTGACAGAGAAAATCCATACCCATCACAGACCGTGACAGAGAACCCCGGGTACCCATCACAGACCGTGACAGAGAACTCAGGTACCCATCACAGACCGTGACAGAGAACCCCGGGTATCCATCACAGACCGTGACAGAGAACCCCTGGTGCCCATCACAGACCGTGACAGAGAACCCGGGTACCCATCACAGACCGTGACAGAGAACCCCGGGTATCTATCACAGACCGTGACAGAGAACCCCGGGTACCCATCACAGACCGTGACAGAGAACCCCGGGTACCCATCACAGACCGTGACAGAGAACCCCGGGTATCCATCACAGACCGTGACAGAGAACCCCGGGTACCCATCACAGACCGTGACAGAGAACCCAGGTACCCATCACAGACCGTGACAGAGAACCCCGGGTATCCATCACAGACCGTGACAGAGAACCCCGGGTACCCATCACAGACCGTGACAGAGAATCCGGGTGCCCATCACAGACCGTGACAGAGAACCCCGGGTATCCATCACAGACCGTGACAGAGAAACTGTAGTTGTAAAGCATCAGATACACGGTCAGCTTCAAATGTGTCATATGGAAATGGAACAAAAGGATTTCCATTTAATTAGTAACAATAGGTCCATCGTGTTTCACATTTTTAATCCCGCAAGGGATTGCGCTAACAGCTTTTTTAACATTGTATATTATGACCCATATAGAAGCGAAATTCAAATATCCATAAATTTTAAAGAAAGTGTCCTGAACCCAAATCCTTTTAGGGGCTTTAGTAGGGCACTATGTAGTACCTGTGGACAAAAATTCGTTGAAATCTGAGGGTTACATCTGGAGAGGTTTCCTCGTAAGTTTCGTATGACTAAGTATTGCAACGAACATTGACAATGAGTTCATGTTATGCTCGTTTGTTACAAATGAAGAATAACCCTACAGGATACAGTCATATCTGCTGTACTATGTCCAAAATTCTCTCCCCTCTCTGCGATTAATCTCAGATGCCAATCAAATATTTTCAACAAACTGAACAAACTCACAATGAGATTCCTTTTTCGTGAGCACTGCTGTGTCGCCATAATTCTAGTTTCCAGTAATACAAATCAAAAACTTTTTCCAAGATGCAGCTCATCAAATAGATTCAGAATCTAATCGACTCCGAGCCTGAGTCTAAAATCTTTCTGTTGACCACAGTCAGATCTGGATCCAGGTACAAGTCCTCGTATTCAGACCTGACGGGTTCTACCTGCACGTAAGAGCCAGTTATAACAGGCTTATTACGAGATTACCGTTAAAATTGTTTGAAAAATGTGTAGCATGTGTTGGTCACCGAAAAATTAATCGAAAAAAATGTAGTATCTTTCAAATAATTGTCAGATCAGGAGTAAAACAATTGCATTGAGAGTGCGAGGATTGCGAACCCGGCTTCGGATCCAAGAATTTTGCATCCGATGGACTATATCTGAAGGTCACTATTCAATCAAAAAACAAGTTTAAGTGACTCTTTGAATACAAGTTTTTTGCCACAAGTTGTAAACTCATCCCTGATCTGCACTAATGTTATGCATTAAAAAAATTGAGTTCAAAATAAACAGTATTAATTGTGTTTTATTTGAATGTCATAGCATAAAAATTACCTCCTCTATTTTTAACCTGTCGGTAAGGCTCCTATAAAAAATATTGAGCCTACCCTAGATTCAAACCGTTCCGCCGCCCCTGGATCATAGAGTTCTAAATGTATTTTATTCCCGAAGAGTCAGTCGATTACGCCAAGTGTGTTTTTGTTTTCTCTTGACATACAGGTGTGTACAAGTACCAAGTGGCATGCACGTCAAGCAGCCATTGAATTTGTTCAAAGCATGATCTTTTGCAATCTATTCAATGCTCGTCCTTATGCTAAACGACTACATGAACTTGTACTCAAATGTCTATTTGATGAACGGTTAGAAGTGCAAACAGTTGCATCGATGACATTGTCAGGCTTGTACCAGTGTGGCTACATTCAAATGATCGATCATGATCTGGTACGATGATTTTTGGTTTTTTTTTTCGATTACTATAAAGTTAATTTTATTTGAATATTTTCAAAGAAATATTTTCGTGTCATGGCGAAAACCAAGTATTTTATGAAGATCGATGGAAAAAAAGTGAAGTCGACGAAGAGTATTGTCAAGCGACACGGCGGTCAGTATATGTGTTAATAAATTCCATTGAATTTGTTGTTACAGTCACAGTACTGAGCATTAATTGACACTACAAGCGAGATTTAACTGTAGGTTTCCATATATGGATGCACATTTTTCTGTACATAAATAATAACTCGATATTCCTTACCGATATATTATTTGAGAAAAAAAAATTGTTGATGTTGAAACTTTTAGAGTTTTCTCAGGACATCAAGTTTCATCATTCAGTAAAATGTCAGGTCGAAATTTTGATATTTGAATTTCTAGTCAACTCCTTGCCGCAGACTGAATATTCAGTAGAATGTATTAATTCAAGAAAGAATAAACATAAGATCGGACGTTCTTTTTCACGTCTTTACATTTGAATTGTTGTAGGTGTCTTGGGTCTCTGTGCGATCGTCCTCTCTAGTCCATATGATATTCCAACTCATTTACCAGACACATTGATGATTCTTTGCGAACATTCTCATGATCCTGATCCGATACAAGTGAGTATTTTTCTTCTTGTCATAGTTATTAGCAAACAAGCTGTTATTTCTCTTTAGAAATCGATTAAGCAATGTTTGTCCGAGTTTCGTCGTACTCATTATGATTCATGGCATGAACATCAGGAAAAATTCACCGAACGTCAGCTTCTGATTTTAGCTGATGCATTCATTTCTCGTAGTTATTATGCCTGAAAGTCCGATGATATATGTGTGTGTGTACAGTGTAGCTTGATATTTTATTTTCTTACGTATAGTGCATTCTTTCTTAAACAGAAATAAATTAGTCACATGCTCACTATGAGTAGAGCTTGCTGAAAAAGCACATCTCTGCAACGTCATCGGTCGCGTCTACTAACTTTCATTCATATATCATCATCTTGAAGACATCACAAGTAATTTTCGAAGCATTTTATTTAATAGCATAATTCATGTGACGTTATTGGAAAAGGTTCTATTCAACTTGTTCGAACTTTTCATTTATCAGAACTCTATTTGTTCAAAATATCTGATAACCATTTTGGTGGTTTTAAGAACACCATCTTACCAATGATGACTGATTCTCATCTTATTTCACTTGACGTCGAATTTGTAAATATTCATTATGTTGAACTTTTCCTCAATGAAGCAAAAACACACTTCTCTCGTTTAAATGAATTAAACATCCATTATCATAAATTGGAAATCGTGACAGGAAACTTTACAGCAGATATAACGCGACGAACGTGTGTGCTAGAGTGAAATGACTAGATGTCAAAGAATCAGTAGTTTGTCTGAAAGATGTTTATCACTATTTTCCTTCTTTGTAAATTTCATTTTGGTTATGATATTATCTGAATAGGAATTTTTGAGTGTACAATTATAAATTCTGTTTTTCTTACAAAATCAGAGGAGTTGCAAAAAAATGAGATTTGTCTATGAAGACAAAATCTGCTATGAAAACTTAGTTGTTGTCAGAAACAACTACAGATATAATGTTATGTGTTTGTGTGACATAATGATTGAAAAATAAATTTTGATAGATGAATAAATTTTGAAAGTGAAATCTACTCAACATCATATTTTTTGTTACTTAATAGAATGATCATCTTATATTGATCAAGTTTATTTTTGATTTGCATTGTTAATCATAATATATTTTCGATTGTTCTATTTCAATCAATGAAAGAACTCACTGCTAATAGTATCCATTAAAGTAGTGAAAACAAATAAGTGAATAGAATATTGGTAATGATGTATGATTGTTGGAAGATACAATACACATTAATTTTACAATCATGCTTCTTTACAAATCTGGAAGTGATACGGATAAGCTTTGAATAATATTATACATGTATATAGTAAATACAGACTATTTTCATACAAGGATTAGATATAAAAATTATCTTTGAATAAAGACATAGAAGAATGTGTCGCTGAGCAGAATTAAGATATACAGTACAACTCGAAAACAAATTTGTCAGCTTTATTCAAACGTTGAGTGGTACAATAGTGCAAAAGTTGACTACTTAAAAAGGTGTGGATTCGGATAATCGCTTTCCCTATACACACACACCCCCTATTCGTTATATTGGCAAGAATCATTGTTTCTGTTTAGCTGGATACTTGAAGTAGAAATACTTATAACAGATATGTTTTTCGGTTTAGTAGTGCTTTTTTTGCTTCAGATTCTGTTCAATGTTGCACTTTTATCAACATAATTTTTTTTAGTCAGAGTGCAACGTTCTACTTGGGAGGAGGGGGAGGGGATCATATTCAATAAATCTGACGGAAATCTTAGTATACATTTATATTATCTGTGGTTTTTCTATTTCACGTTGAGACCGGAAGTATCGAGATGGCCATTTCTTGATTCTGATTTTAAAACCATGAGGATATAGAAACATTTTCTTTTCTGCATTATACAGTAACATCTCGAGTACGTTCAATTTTTTATTTACCGATAAGTATGGTATAGAAAACTTTTCTCATATATGTGTTTGTTACTAGTTATCTTCAATCATTTTATCAGTGTCTTTTTTGTGTCTATTCATTGTATTCTTGCAGAATGTTTATGGTAGATTGTGCCGGGTGAGAATATTTTCGATCGTTTGTAGTAGGCGAACACTGCGCGGGTCGACAGCAAATGAATTGAAATCAAGATAATTGCACACATGTGCATAGACCAAATGGCGTGATGGAATGGCTAAGGCGCAACTGCCACCAATTCCTATAAAAAAAAACACAAATGTGTGATATGAAATCGTTTCTAGTGACATTCTTCCTTTCATTGTAGTGTCTTTTATGCAATACTCAGTGCTCAAGTGTGAATTCCGACTTATTTTCTATCAATATTAGTATAACACAAAAATAGTTTACATGTTATGGAGCACGGATTACTTTTAAATATCTTACCTGTATGACCGAAAACATTGCTACCCAATGTTTTAAAATCATCGCTATATATTTCAAAACCACCCATTCCATACACTGTAGGCCATCCAAACAAAGTACGATCGGGCTCACCTGGTGGTGTGACATTTTTAGTCGCTCGTGCCAGTGTTTGCTCCTTTAATAGACACTTTTTCTTTTCGCCATTTTCATTGACATCACCAATAAGGAGAGCATAGATGCGAGCAAGTGAACGAGCATTTGTAATACCATTACTAGCAGGAAGTTCAGCTCGATGAAGTCGAGCTTCATTGAAGGCAATGATAGTTTTACTGGGTTGTTTCATCGGAAAGGCCCCATTACATGTTAATGCTTTTTCAGTGAACTGATCCATCGGAAGAGCATCATTGGTGTTGCTATTCTCCTAGAAGAAGAAAGTCAAATTCAATTATCAGTTACGGGTAAAAGTATGTTTGAAGAAACAAGAAGTGTCAAATTCTCTAAACTGTAAAAATGATCAAATTCAACATCGAATCGTTTCAAAGGAAGAAATCCCAGATCTTCAGAAGCTCAGAGTATTCTACGATAGTACGAGATGAAAAAAAGATCAAATCACTTCTATTTCACCTGTTTTTGAATGAGAGGAGCAACACGTGCTTCAACTTTATCGTTAGGTACACCCACGTAAAATTCATTGTCCAACTCATCACGAACGAATTGACCATATGAACGGTGTTGCGGATCGACACGATGTATCAATTCGCCAACAATATATCCAATGGTGTGAGCATGATATCCATGTGCTGTTCCAGGTTCCCAGTGAGGTTTTTGAGAAGCTAATAAAGACGTCATTCGAGACCAATCGAACGTATCATTAACAGTAAGTTGTTGATCAACAAATGGCAAACCAGCTCGATGAGATAATACGTCTCTTAACAAGATGTTCTTTGTGAAAACAATATAGAGATAGACGGTCAAAAATTTTCATATCAAATATGCTTAGTACCTCCTTGTTGTTGGCACTAAATTCAGGCCAGTATTGAGCTACAGGTGCATCATAATCAAGCCAACCATTCTCGACACATAATGCCACAGCGGCAGCCATAACTCCTTTCGATGTTGAAAAAACAAGCTGTAGTGTATCTGATGTGTACGGATCCTTCTTTGTTTTTGCATCCTTCCATCCACCCGTTAAATCTACTACACATTTTCCTCGATGATAAACACATAAACTTGCACCAATGTCCAGTTCGTCAATCAGATTTTGTTCGAAAACTGACTGTATACTCACCCAGTCAGGTGCTGCATAGCCTTGCACGTTGTTTCTATTCGATGTCGAAGACATTCGTAAATTGACATTTACTTCGACACATTTTATTTTTGTTTTTTGCAAATGTCTCTCTTTTGCGTTCTGTGCTTGTAATGCTTTCGAGGCAACACTGACAAAGGATAGATTATTGACATGCTTATTTTATCTCAAATATCAAATATCAAGGTATTTTTCTACACGTGAAACATTACATATATATGGCATAGATTTAAAATATGATAACTGTTGTTAGGTATACAGTTTATTTGTGAATTTCAAATCAAATGATTCTCACATAATATATTAAAGGTTAGAGAAAAAATGGAATGTACGAATAGATAATATAACACAGTTAGAAAAATAAATGAGTTATTGTATCAAAGCAAGAAAGATAGTAGAAGACGAAATCAAGGCAACGCATTATGAAAATACGTGGCTCACACGTCTTCATTAACTTCACAATACTAATATAAAATACACAAAGTGTAAAATCTCTAAACAACAATAGTTGTTTTCCACCATAATCAATCGCTAGAGTAAAGATCTGTGCTATTTATTTCTGCATCTGGAACAGAATTTTTTTGTAGATGCACAATTTTTTGTTTGCATTGTTGCTATTCATTTGTTATTTGTCATTTTTCTATCATGTTTTTCTTAATTTATCATTTGTATCATTGCAACGACCAGTTTGTATAAGCCAGTCACAACCAACTCCTATAGAGGCTGCTCAATCGAAGTCGTTAGGTGTTGGTAAATTTAAGAAGTGTGGTAAAGGGAAGAGTTTCAAGAATTTTGGCGTAAGCTGTTTGAAAAAATATTGTTCTGTTCCCGAGAAATTGATATTTTTTTGAGAGTACTATTATCACAAAAGCACTTTTTTGTGATCTTCATATCTCGACAAATAAACATTCGTTTGACTTGAGATTTTTTACTGTGCATATACTTCAAACTGGTGCACTGATAAATAAAATGGGTTCATAAGAGAGACCTATTGATGAATGGATTAATAGTATCAGATACACGAAAATACGGTCGTTGTCAGTGTTTTGTGCATGTATATATCTCATTTACAGATAATGTTAGAGAGTTGAGATTTTTGCTATAGAAAAATTTGACTGAGCAGCTACTCTGGTAAATATTCAGCTCTACGTGGTTTCAATGACTAATACAGTGAGTGTCCAAAAAAAGCATGCACTTTTTTATTTTTACACATAAACGAATAATAAGGATGTTATAAAAATTTTCTCTTATATCTAATTTTGTAGAGCCTTTTTCGCTGATCATTTTGGTAAAAAAACTTTTTGATTTTCATTGAGTAATGACAATGTTATAGTCAAAATACTAAACACTGTAACATAAAGTAGGGAAAAAGTTTAGCACACTTTTAGTATTTGACTAATTTTTACGTTATTTCACAACATCTGAAGGATGTTTTCTATACCATTCGATGCAGAATTTAATGGGCTACATTTTGATAGAAAGTGCTTATACTTATATTGTAGTTAATTAATTAATTAATAGTTAAGTGGTAGTTAATTAGTAGTTAACAATAATTAGCAATTAAATAATAAAGTTTCGATTTATTTTTAAATTCCAGCTATATCATTCGAAAGAGCATAGAAAGCTGAACAAAACTCTATAATTACCATTTGGAAAGCAACGAATTTGGTGAGGTTTTCGTGTGATTTTCAGAGTATGCTCACTTGTAATTAGATATAGTATTCATTATTTTTAATAACTTTGTCATGAAATGACACATGTAATACGCGAAAACCGGCGCATTTTAAACAGCATCATTTACTCTTTCAAATGACATATCACTGCTTCCTCTGCAATATTCTATACAAATTTTATAACGTCTTTAGTTGTAAAAACTAATTCAAGCCATACTTTCCAGCTATTTTTTTGTTATTTTGCTTTGTATATTTCGAAAGACGTTATAACATTTTTGTAGAATATTGCAGAGGAAGCAGTGAGATGTCATTTTAAAGAGCAAATGATGCTCTTTAGAATGCACCAGTTTTCGTGTATTTGATGTGTCGTTTCAGGATTGAACTTATTAAAAATAATGAATACTATATCTAATTACAACTGAACATACTCTGAAAATCACACTAAAACCTCACTAAATTCGTTGTTTTCTAAATAGTAATTATAGAGTTTTGTTCAGTTTTTTAGGGTGTGGATGTGGGTGGGTGTGTGGGTGTGGGTGTGGGTGGGTGTGGATGTGGATGAAGGGAAGATCCGCATCCACACCCACACCCACACTCACCCACACCCACACCCACACTCACCCACACCCACACTCCACACACCCACACTCTGCATTCACACTCCCACATCCACATCCTCAACTTAAAAGAATACTGATATATATTATCTACCACTGTGCCATAAAAAGCAAGAAAACCCTATGTGAATTCCCATTTACGATTCAGAAAACAATTTGTTCTCTCTCTTTACCGTAATTGCAGAACAGAACAATGGGAATTAAAATTTATATTGAGAATTCATTGTTTCTGGTCCTTTCTCCGTCTCTCTATGGTGGTCCTATTGAAATTATAATTCATGATTTCGATTCTAATTTTTCCTCAGTTTCTCTTGTAGTCATAGGACAATCATGTGTGCATTATAATTTATATGTCGAATAGATTTTTATTCTACCTTCCGTACGTAGCTACTGGATCGCACAACGGCAAATTCATTCTACAAACCAAATGAAAATTCTCTCTTGTCTCTTTATCGCAGTTGCAGAACAGCACTAAAGGGATTATACTTATGATGAGAATCCAACATACTTTCTGTATATTTACTGCATCTGTAGGAATACCCTATCTAGATAATAATTTATACTCTGCATAAAATTTTTTTTCTGGAGCACTGTCGAACTTTCCGAGCAGCATTATAAGGATTACAATTTATTATGAGAATTGAACTATTTCCCAGTCTCTCGGATTTATATTTAGGAGAGCCCAATCTGAATTTGAATTTACGAATCGAATCAAGTTTCTTCTACCTTTTTGTTGTAGTTTCACAATAGCAATATGAAGGTCTTCATCTATAATAAAAACTCATTTTCTTGCAGCCATTCTATCGTGGCAATATGACAGCCCGAAGTGAATTATAATTTATAATTCTAACAGAACTTTTTTCTGTTGTAGACATAGGACTATTCTCTCTGAAATATACTATATAAATCGAACAAATTGTTTTCCGATTCTCTCTTGTAGTTCCAGCGCTGCACTATCTGGATTATAATTTATACTAAGAATTCAACCATTCTACGCTCCTCTTGGTTTATCTTTCGGGGAGCCACATCTGAATTTCATTTTACAATTCAAACAATTTTTTTCTATCCTTTCTTCGTTAGTTATAGAACGTTCGTATATTAATTATAATTTATCACTCGAGTAATTTTTTCTGCTTCTCTCTCCTAGTTACAGGGATCTTCTGTGTGAGTCATTATGTAAACGAAATTGTTTTTGCGTTGTCTATCATAGTTGGACAATAGCACTACGCAGATTTTCATTTGTAATAATTATTCAGCCATTTTCTGAACTTTCTGTTGTTTTAATAGAACAGCCCTAGATTAATTATAATTTATAATTCAAATAAAATTATTTTCTTTCTTTTTGTTGTAAACATAGGATAGCGTTGTGAGAATATTAATTTATGATTCAATTGGATTTTTTTTGCTTTCTGATGAATTTAGAGGACAGTTGTATGTGAAATGTAATGTTAGATTCAGATCAAATTATTTTCTACGTTTCTGCCGTAGGCAGAGGACAGTCGTATTTAAATTATAATATGTAATTCGATATAAAATTTTTTTCTTGCACTCTGTATTAGTTCTGAGCACTACTGTAGTGATGGTGACTTATAAAAATAATTAAATATTGATACACCTACTGACTTATCTTCAGAGAAGTCCTATCTGAATTTGAATACACAGTAGAAATAGAACTCAGTTTTGTGTTTCTAGCGTGATAAAGGAACAATTCTGTGTGAGCGATAATTGATAATTCGAATGAAATTATGTTTAGCTCTTTTTTTAGGACAGTCCTTGGTGAATTAAAATTTGGAATGTGAATAAAATTTTTCAATGCTTCTTCGGCATGTTTATACGACATCCTTATGTTACTTATAGTTTAAACTTTGAATAAAATTGTTTTTCCTCTTTTTATCGTAGTTTCAGAGCTACACTGTGTGGATGATGATTAATAATAAGAATTCAATTTTTCTCTGGCCGTTCTAGCTTATCTTTATGGAAACCCTATTGGAACTTCAATTTACAATTCAAATAATTTTTTTCATTCTTTTTTGCGTTAGTTACAGGACGCTCGTATAATAATTATAGTTCATCCTTCGAATAATACTTTTTTTCTGGCTTTCTTCTGTTATAAGAGTGACACTATGTGGATTTTCATCTATATAATAAGAAATCAATTTTCTTTTCGTCTCTCTGCCGTAGTTTAGAACAGTCAGATACGTATTACGGTTCATAATTCACGTGAAATTTTTTTCTGTCGCTCCTATCTAGTGATTGAAGAGCCATATGAAAATTTTAGTTTATAACTTGAAATAAATTTTGTTTCTATCTCTCAGCTGTATCTATATATGATACTCCTATTTCAATTATAAGTCATTATTCGAATATAGATTTTATTTTGAGGTATTCTGGTCTACTTTTTCATCGAAACTATCATATTTATTCGAACTCGTAAGAGCCGTAAACTCTCTTAACGGGAGTATTTTACTATAGATGTTTCTAATCTTGTCGCTGTTTCAATTCTAAGGTAAGGTTATAGTACAACAGAGTTGAAATATTTACACGTAACTAGTTTCAATAAATTCTGTCTCGATGCAAAGTTTCAAGTCGAAATGTAAGAAAGTTTTTGTAGTGTTCCTTCGAAAAATACGACTTTCATTCTAAAAATCTCATAAAAAGTGCAGCATCTACTTAGAAG
Organism: Rotaria sp. Silwood1; assembly: GCA_905250075.1. Classification (NCBI taxonomy): domain Eukaryota; kingdom Metazoa; phylum Rotifera; class Eurotatoria; order Philodinida; family Philodinidae; genus Rotaria; species Rotaria sp. Silwood1. Next base: position 45,491 of record CAJNOP010000459.1, read on the forward strand.
TAAACTGAGAGCACGAACTTTTTTTTCGATATTCATAGCTTATCTTGGTCCACATAACGCACAGAGTCTCGCTCAAAACCATTTTATAAATTTGAAGAGTTCTCTTGTTCGAGGCAAAATCTTCAATTTGATATCATCGAGTCATCTCTTCCATCGAAATCGTCACGATTTCACATCTTTAGCTGTGTCGTCATGTATTCCAGAGTTTTTTTCACGACTTTTAGCCTCTCTTTATTCATCCGTGACAAAATGCTACTACAATTGAGACTGTATGCATCCGGAATGGTATCATCCAAACTGCATTAGTGCATGTGTCTATGCATTGTGCATTCATACCCTATACAACAATATTTTCCTGTTCAATCTTGCATCAACAGACCAAAATACTTTGCTAGCTTTCTTTCTTGTATTATTTCATTGTGAGTATATGTTTGTGGGGCAATTTTAATAATGAAAGCTTTCAATGAGCAAACGAGAAGCGATTGATGATAAAAACTCGTTTCGTATGACGAGTGTAATCTTTTTAAAACGAATCAATATAAACAAATTCAATCAAACATCATTCTTGCCATCCTTTTCAATAGAAGCTTTGAATGTGTAGATAGGTTTTCTACCATGAAATGTAAATATTTCGATTTAATTGAATAAGTATCATAAGTAATGTATTCTTTCTAGGCACTATAAGTTGCAAGAGTGTTTGAAGATTGGAAAGCATGGTATCTCGTTTGGCATTGGCAAGGTTTCTTTAACCTTATTAACATACGATCGATGAAAACTCTGCAGTCATTCAGTTGAGACAAATAGTTAACAAAAGCGAACACTTCAATATTATCGAATCTCTTTGTTCACAAACTAGTATAAAAACTCAGAATAATTTCTAGATATATATTTTAACATATTCAAATGGTTTATTTCCCAAGCAACACGTTATTTGCAAAGCAACCGCAGGTACTTAGTATCTTTAGTATATGATCGGAATATTTATTAGGTCTATCTTCCAATGAATGACTCAAAAAAGGGAATCTTTTTTTTCACAGGTCAAATCTAAGTATATGAAGCAGAACCAGAACAATTATTATTTGTCTTCACATATGAGTCCATCTAATATATTTCAAACTTCCGTGAATCATCATTCTTTATCTACAATATCATCAACATTGAACCGAAGGGCGTCATCAATCAAGTACTTCAACATGTTAGTAACATACATCGAGTACACCTACATTTATCTATTGATAAAGACCGATAAATTGTTCCTCAGCTATCATTTTCTAACTGCACAAACAAATATTTGTTCTAGGACTTTGAAGAAAGATGCCACCAAGACTAGAAAAAAGTCATGCCCGACGTTTCTCTTCATGCTGCCGATGGCTATTGTATGTTTCTTTGCAGCCATGGTGCTTATTGTATATGGAATTGTTGCTGTATTCACAAAGCAAACGGAAACTATAAGCACTGGTATGATGAGATTAATTGTAAATCTTGAGAATGTTGAGGCAGACACGACATGATTTTTATTCGAAATTTATCTTTTCTTTTCTCTCTCGTACTTGATAGCAGAGATGGAATCGGTCTACTTTTTTTGTGGACCGGTACTAGTACTAGTCTAAAAATTTCAGACCGGACCGGACCGGTCGGTATACCGATTTGATCGGTCTACCGGTAGTAAACAGGGTACTAATGATGCGCCAGTTTATCAGGGAAATCTGACCTACCGACAACCTATCCATCCACAGACAACACGATGAGGCTTAAACCGAATTCTTTTTCCATAGTGAACTCTCTTGCGAGATACCTTCGTACCTTCACACATACTCGCATGAAGTTTCACCATTGATAACAAAGGTTTCATTGAGGGCACTCGAGAAACTGTTTGTTAAACGAATTGCTGTGAAATGAGTGGGATTAGCCTTGGTGTCATTCTTTTGTGAAACACGATCTGAAAGGAGTGTTGAAGTGTTTAGGGGTAGAAATTTGGCCCCCCCCCTCCCCCCACAGACCGCGGCAGACACTCACGTGACCCATCATAGACCGTGACAGACATCTTAATTAATCAGTTAATTAGTATTTATTTAATTAATTAATTAGTATTTAATTAACTAATTAACCGTCACAGACAGTGGCACACAGGCTTTGGACCCATCACAGACCGTGACAGACAGGCTTTGGACCCATCACAGACCATGACAGAGGAACTGTAGTTCTAAAGCATCAGATAAACGGTTAGCTACAAATGTATTGCAAAGAAATGGAACAAAACGATTTCCATTTAATTAGTAACAGCAGATCCATCGTGTTTCACATTTTTAATCCCACAACGGATTGCGCTAACAGCTTTTCCATGTGGATACAATCATAGAACAAGAAAGTAAAACATATAGACCGACAAAAACCGGTTCAGACCGGTCGATCCAAAATCAAGACCAGTACCCCACCGGACCGGCCGGTTACCGGTACCGGTTCCATCTCTGATATGAGCCGTTGAACGTGTGAGTATGCTAGGGTCTACAACCACTATGACGACCACTACGGCGACCACTACCACAACAACTACAACGACCACAAGTACAACAACGACCACAACCACAAC
>CAJNOP010000459.1:48090-82515 GCA_905250075.1 Rotaria sp. Silwood1
ACAACAACTACAACGACCACAAGTACAACAACGACCACAACCACAACAACAACAACGACCACAACCACGACCACTACAACTACCACAAAAACTACTACGACAACAACTACATCAAGTAGGTATTCTCTTGCCCTTCAAAGTTCTGTTGTAATAATTAAAAGAAAGATGATTTATAGCAATTCACTCAACGGACATGGTCTTTCCTAAAACCATAGACGCACAAAAAATAATTGAATTCTTGATTCTCTATCTTACATTGTAGCAATATAAGTACACTCTCATATGCTAGTTCACACAAATTCGAGCAAAAAATGCAATATAATGATGTATCAAATTGGTTAAGTTTTTGAGTTTCATCAAAATAAGTTGCATCAATGATTTTGCTCAAAGAAAAACATTAGAAAAATTTTAGCATGTAAAGATGTCAAATGATGCATTAACATAAAGAATCAGTGGAGGAGTGCAGCATAACAAAGAAGAGCCATGAATATTTTTCAAATCATTTTCCTATTATTGCTCATTAATGTTGAAGAGTATGAAAAAACATTGATAGGCATAAGAGTCTGAGCTATATTCACGTGATAAAAAGTAAGAGAAATGCATTTATCTGCGTTCTTGTTCGAGAAAAATGCATTTGTTTTTCGAACGAGTTTCACATCAGTTACTCGTTTGATTTTTTTTTATTCGATCATGACACATTGACAACACAGTTGTTTTCGTCAGACAATAAAAATGTATACAATTCATTTAAAATATTTCATACTCAATATTTTTCTTCTTTCCTTTTACTGTTGAAAACATTTTTCTGAAAGTGGATAGTAGATGACTATGAAAATAGGTTTGATCAATCGTTCTCGAATAAAAAAATAGAATGGTCAGTGTAGTTGATTTAAATTTCATCTTTTGTTATTTCTTATTTTCGATCTTTGATGATCATCGGTAGAGACAAATATCGACAAAAAAAACTAATAAATCGAATACGATGACAAACAAATAACTCGCCCTGTTTACTTTATCACTATGCAACAATTGTCCGTTGCAAGTCTTGAAAAATTTTCAGAAATCATTTTGCAACAGTAAGATTTCGAGTGGATCTCATTTTTTTTTTCTTGGTTAGAAAAGGAAATCTAAAGAATAAAACACGAATATAGAAAAATTTTACTTTCGGTTTAATAGAATAAAACTAAAATCAAATACAAAACTAAGTGCATTTGCGACCTGAATTTTTTGTCATTTTCGACGGCTTAGTTTATAGTATGGCCTTTTGTATAGTTCGAAATAAATATGACTACAAATTGACCTTTAAAAATCCTATTACATCAACAAAGTAACGTTTTGTTTTCGTTATGGTATCGATTATAAAAGTTTTCTTCTAATACATATGTCAGCAGAACTTCAATTTAGTAAAATCGCTCATTTTACGAAAAATATCAAAAAGAAAAGAATAGAAAAAAATTTAAAAGGTATGCTTTGAGTGCACCTGTTTACAGAACATCGCATGATTTGTTTTCATTGATGACTAGTCGCTGCTGGAGTGATATTATTCAAAGTTTTCACACTTTTGGATGTTAGGAAACTTTCGTTAAGTTAGTTGAAAGAATGTTCTCGCATCATTCTGTTTGACTAAATAAGTAATTATTGGGTAAACAACTTTGTTCTCTAGATTTTCTTTCTTAAAAAAAAACTGAAGTCCGTGACACGTTTTGTTGCCGAGAAATAGGTTCTGACATTATGCTAAAACCTTTGATACCTTATATTATATTTGAATCATTTTGTATAGTGTAATGCAATAAGTCAACTTCTTATCGTACTGCTATATTTTACTTTGTTTTTCTGTCTTTTTTATATGTGATTCTAACGATGATCTTAACTGGTTCGAAATTCAGACAACAAGACTGAGACGAGATGAAATTTAAAATATCTGTGTTTGCCATTGCTGTTAGTTATTCAAAATCGATACTGATTAAAGATGTTGTCTTCTTGTTCCATTTCCACCATAAACAATATAAAAGAGTGGAAACACAAAATATTAAAGAAGCGTTACACTAGTATAAGAAGAAGAATCGAACACATCTTAAGTTAACCTTCTAATTTTGATGGTCCTTCAGGGGCAGCTGCCTAATAACACATGAACTCGTTAGAGTGATGTATAAGACATCGAAGAAAAGCAAAAAAAATTAAGTAAAATAATTGAGTAGAAAAAAAACAAACAAGAATAATCACAACACAAATGTTGACTTATTATAGAGAAAGATAATTGATAACGAGATGGCTTCAAGAGAAAATCGAGGAACGATTGATTGTACTAGAGTGTCTCTTGAAATTTAGCATAGCATCTGATATCTTCTATATTGATGATCGGCACTGAGTCAGAAAAATTGTGATGTGATAAATCATTTAAAATACGGCTAAATACATCTACATAAGATATAAGTTGTTTAGAATGGTAGAGAGATCGAATCGATTTTGTCCCTTCCTGTCACATGAAACGATTTGTGTATAAGCACGATTACTGGAACAACAAATAGTCGCCCAAGGATTCATGATACTTGTTATAGTGACTCATTGTTCATTCGAAACAAGTTTCACCAGTGATACACCATTCTTAAAGCAAAAAACTAATAAAATATATTGAATGAAAAGTTTTTTAATTATTGATGGAGGTCGTGAATATTGTCATATCTATTCTTTTCGTAGCATCAATAGTCATATGGTTAGAGTTTGCCTAGAACTTGAATAGTCGATCTCACTGAAGCTTAAGTAATTTGAATGTTCAGCTAAATGAATCAAGTCGACTACCGACACACAATAGAGTTGGCAAGACGATGCATCTAATTTTGTCTATAAATATGCATTAAAGTTAGAAGAGCGAGAAAAAATTAAAGGTAACACCAGTATTAACGCAACTGAGTTACTCTAACTCACTCATTGTTTGCAAGTCTTCTAATATATTTCATCTGCTACTCTCTTGTCCGAATCTCACTTGCAACTTGTATTAGGTCATCACAATCGTATATGATTGAATGATAAAACAGTAGAATTGGATACTGAGTGAAACATCGATAGTCTACCATTTTGTTTTGCTTTTTAAAGCTTGGAAAAATTCATTTCGCATTGTTGATTTTAACAGCATGCAACACATTTTTTTCGCAAACATTTTATCCATGAGCAAGCTTGAAGACAAATGTTGACTTGCCATTTTGGATTTCGGCACTTCGATTTACTGAATTGCAAAGATTATATTCTTAGTGGTTTGAAAACCTAGAAGTTCATTTATGTGTTCTACAGCGGAAGTTCTAAGATCTAGAAACGGTATTTAATTTATTGTTACTTGAGTGTGTCTCTTGTTTATTGCAAAAGCATTTTTTAAAAGCACTGCCTGACTTATGGTGCGGTCTATTTCTTTATTGTTTCGATGGGTTTTTGCTTTTGATTTTTTTTATCAAAGACAGTCAGTACGAGCGTTGCCGTGTACAATAAGAAAATAAAATGCTACACGGAAAGTTTTAGGTATATCAATAATTTTCCAAATGCTTTTATAATATATGAGACTTCTATAGTTTTTTATTACTTTCTGATTTGTTATTCAAACTATTCAATGAACTATCGAACTTATTATATTTTGAAATCTCGATCATCGAAAAATTCGACTTTCTTACTTGCAATATGGCTTTCTGACTTCCATCAAAGTTTTAGATTTTTACATCTCGAGTCTCTAATCTTAACAAAATTTTCGATAGGTTCGAAGTTCAGAGGTATAAAACTCTGGGCGATTTGTGCAGGATTAGGACATCAAATTTTTCCTAAACTGAATGACTCGGTTCTAGAAACAGTCAATAAATCATTTTGTTCGTATGTCTGTTGGTACTACGTTTTTAAAACCTCTGTCAGTATGTAAGAAGAAAGAAAACCTCGACAAAATCGTCTAGCATCATACATTATATTTCATTTCCTATAGTTGTCATATTGGACTACTTGTATTCATGATTATTATCGTGGGAGTTATTTCAACCATGACTGATTTGCTTTTCATCTCTATAAAATTCAAATTATAATACTTACAAGAGAAAAAACTAAGAAATTCGTTCCTGAAAAGCTCGCTTTGGGTGTGAGTGTAGGTAAGTTAAGCGCACACTCCACATTCACATCTACATCCACACCCCACCCTCATTTAATGAGTTTTGAGTTACAGCAAGACTAAATTTCCTATAAAATAAAATGAATGAAATGCAATAAAATAGAGAGTGTAACGATTTAATGTATTTTGGATTTATTAAAATGAAGAAAATACATCCATTGTAGAAATTCATGAGTTTTCGACTTTTACAAAGTCATCTACAGATGAACTACTAAGGGTGTGGGTAGTGCAGATGTGAGTGAGTTAAGAGCACACTTGACATTTACATCCACACCCAAAATGACTTGAAATCATGAATATTTGTTTCGACTTAACACATCCATCCGATATAGAGACAGAAATATATTGTATAAAGGACTATTTTTTTCTGAGACAACAAATAGAAGTTAAGAATATCCATGTTCTTGTGTCTAGCGACAACATGTGGTTTTACGCTTGCACCAATGATGTTATATTCAACTGGCTCTTATCCGTACTCGGTCGCTGTTGGTGACTTAAATAACGATAATCAATTAGATATTGTTGTTGCCAATTATAACAGTCATACTGTAAGTGTTTTTCTTGGACATGGCACTGGGACTTTTGCAACTCAAATAATGTTTTCCACTGACTATTATCCGTATTGGGTCGCCGTCGGTGACTTTAACAACGATAACCAACTGGACATTGTTACTGCCAATGTTAACAGTCATACTGTGAGTGTTCTTCTGGGACATGGTAATGGAACGTTCGCAACTCATAAGACATTTTCAACTGATTATTATCCACATTCGGTTGCCGTTGGTAAGTTTAACAACGATAATGAATTGGATATTGTTACTGCTAATTATGGCAGCAACACTGTGAGTGTCCTTCTTGGACATGGCAACGGAACTTTTGCAACACAAAGGGCGTTTGCAACTGGAAGTTCTCCATACTCAGTCGCTGTTGGTGACTTTAATAACGATAATCAATTGGACATAGTTACTGCGAACTTTGGCAGTAGCACTGTGAGTGTCCTTCTTGGACATGGCAACGGAACTTTTGCAACTCAAGAAACGTTTTCAAGTGGTTCTCTTCCTTACTCGGTCGCCGTTGGTGACTTTAGCAATGATAATCGACTGGATATTCTTACTGCCAATTATGGCAGTCACACTGTGAGTGTTCTTCTTGGACATGGCAACGGAACTTTTGCAACTCAAGAGATGTTTTCAACTGACTTATATCCACTTTTCGCTGCGATTGGTGACTTGAATAACGATAATCAACTGGACATAGTTGCTGTCAATTCTGGTAGTTCCACTCTGAGTGTTCTTCTTGGTTATGGTAACGGGAGTTTTGCAACGAAAATGACGTTTTCAACTGGCTATTATGAATCTTCGGTTGCTATGGGTGATTTTAACAACGATAGTCGACTGGATATGGTAGTTGGTAATGTTTTTAGTGCGACTGCTGGTGTCTTTTTAAAGATGTGCTAGTTTTCTGCGCTACAAACACGAATCAATCTGAAGAATATATTTAAAATTTAAACCTGAAGACTAACTTCTTATATATTGACCTCGGCATTTAATTTCATAAAAGCTCGGATGTGTGCTTTCTAATAAAGATTAATAACTCATAGTTACAGAGTTAATACGTACCATGATCTTTAGATACAAAACACTTACGAGGGATCTCTATTTCTTAATAAACATAACGAGAATGTCAAAGATAATAATAAAATACCGAAACTAGGAAAAGCACACTAGGAAACGTTGGAAAATAATCCAAGAGAAAAGAAAAGTGCAAGCATGTTTACAGAGATACGATATCAGTTGTCGACGTAATGCACCGAACAAATAAAATGTGTCTATTTAAAGTAACTCAAAAATGAAATGAATCAGTTCATTTTTTTAATCAATAATCCTTCTTTTGCATGTAGCATCGAAATGACTGCTGCATGAACATGAAATCAGGAATAGGATATCTCGAAAGGTCTTAATAGAAAGACAGGCAAAACAAAACCGTACACAAAGATCGTAGGTGTGGATCTTCTCTTCACACACACTCAAATCCACATCCACAGTCTCAATTTTGAAAGAATGCAAATGATGATGTGACGAATTTCTTTTATGCATTCTATTCACGTTGTAGAAGAGCAGATATTTACTTTCTACATGCAAACAAATGTCAGTTGGAATGAAAAACTGTTCATTTCCTTTCAACGAAACGTTTATGTCTAATATGCATAAGCCAGTTTTATAGCCGTGGTACTGTTGCTATTTTGAGTGTATGTAGAGAACCACAATCGATTGTTTCTACCAATTTCAGTGATATTTTCTCCATATATTTCCCTCACTCGTTTCTACTACTACCCAACAATCCAGCTCTTTAGCAAGCCTCTTTCCAGAGATATGACTTTTACAAAGTCAAAAAGCTCAGAAACAAACAGCTTCTATTCAGGAAAGTATCCATTTGCTCCTGTATAAAACAGACTTATATGATTCACTTTGCACTTCCAGAATATGTTTCTTGTTTTTCATAGACTCTCAGTCTTAGTAATCAAAAGTTTCTAAAAAGATCTGTTCACTCTAAAATGCTATATTCTGTCACACAACTTTGAAGACGGCTTCTCTTCGGTTTATATCAATTGAGAACTTTACAACATATCTAATATAAAAGAACAGTCTTACCATGTACTTTTCATGAAAAAGTCTTGTCAAATCTTTTAAGATTCACAAGAAAACAGACAACACTTTCAATAAACGTCTTTGTATAATTGAATGCATCATTTCTAGTGACTTTTTTTCAGGCCAGTGTTTGGTCTTTTGGCAGCCTAGTCATAATAAGAGACCGAAAAAGACAAGTTATCAAACACTAGCAACATTATGTGAAATGAGTTACGCCAATATCGCTCGATTTAGGCTGCAGAAGAAAATTAGAAAAAAGTTGGAGTACTAGTAGGTAACTAAGCGAGCTCTTTCTAATGATGAACTCAAATCTTAAATTTAGACACTTCCAATGTTTTGCATTTTTGCTACCTAAACGGTACAACAGTCATGCAACTCATCGACAGATGTAGGTAATATGTATAATATATAAAAATAATATTTATATATGGTATCTGGTGATGTCATCAAGCCTATGTTTGATATTTTTGATAAAAATATGACTTTTATACATATATAAATGAGCCGTTATTTTGTCGTTAATATTCATTCTTTGACTCTTTACAATTATTAGCAAGTGCTGTATTCACTGCTACCATGTTGTACTTGAGTTAATATGTCTCGAATCAGTCTTATATATGAGTAACTATTAAAGAAGAAATTCGATAAAAGAAAATCAGTATTCCCTGCAAATCTCTATTCACCTTTTATTCTTGTTTGCATTGAGAAGCGAGTGCATAATGCTTTCAGTGTCACTCGAATTTTTGCTATATGATCATAATGATGTTAACTATCGTATGTCACACAGAAATTTTACTCAAGTAAGTGATTGCCGTCAAAGCATTGTAGGAGTGCCTCTTTCATTAATTTATTCATTTTTGTATCGTCAGTGTGATTAGACGATGACAGATGCTCAAGCAAGTAAGCAATGCTCAAATCACCCATTCTCGCTCTCGATTTTCCATGCGAAATGTAACTGTGTTATTTCCAGTCTCCTTTAATATCTTTAGTCGCCAATATGTTTACTAAAATAGGGAAGAATATTATAGATAGTTTTCTTGAACTCTGCACACTGAGAACAGGTCTAATCTCTCTTTTATGTTTCTTAAATAATATTAACGATGAATTCATAAACCAAATGTTCAATAATTATCAGATTATGATATGAATCAATGAATATTAGTGAACGATGTGCTTCCATTCATTTTGTTTATTATCGTCGAATCGACGAAGGAGGATTTTTCCGATTTGTAATATTTGATTTTGGATCGTTTCAACTTGATCAATCAAGTATTCGTAAATAAACAACAATGGAACCTTGGGGATGGTGACAATGCATGCCATAAAATGCATTAATTCTCAACTTCTGAAGTAAAAGATAGCTACTCAATTTATTACTCAAGATTTGTTTGTCCACTGTTTCACTAATTATATGTATAGACTGTCAATTAAATTTTACACACACTTTTATAGTGTAATAGATTTACTAATTGAAACTGAAACACAAGATATGTATAGGTTTTTAAAAAAAATGATATTTCGGAAATTTCAGTTATTACGAGAATTTTCTGGCCATGTAACAATTGAAATTTCTGTATTTTCTATTTTCTAACTTTGATAATTTCCCAAAAATTGTCAGCAACTCGTTGACATTGTCTAATTTTGGTAATTTATTAAATTTTTTGCTCCATTAAAGAAATTATCCCTGTAATTCTTTTCCCATGTGTTGTATCAATTTATAAAAAAGTTTTTTTTCTGAAGCTTCTTTTTATAAAAAGAAATAGCATTGTTTTCTCCAGTGAAATGATGCAACAAGATGTTGTCAGTAAAGTTAGCGTGTACATTCTAGTACAGCTCCGATAATGATGAAATTTTCACACGACGTTCTTCCACATCTGATATGATTACTGTGTATGCCCAAAATTGCGTAAAGTCTTCGAGAGTGAGATATGAGATTTTCAAAAAACCCTTTGTTTTTCCTTATTTCCATGATTTTCTTAGCTCAAAAGAAGTTTGAGAAAAAAGTAGCGACAGATTCAAAATTAATGCAAGAAAGGATGGGTGTTGGTGTGTGAGTTAACTTTCTGTTCATCCACATCCACACCCACATCCTGTACCTTATGTATTCCATAGAGAGGGCCAGGGCATCGGTGTAGGTTTAAGACAAATTGCACTCACACCCACACTCTATAATATAGTAATTTTTTGTAACGACCACATTCTATTGTACTAATAATAAAATCTATAATTTGATGACTCATTTTTGGAATCAATATTATTTTATTGTTATAAAACAGAACAATAATATTTGTTTATAAACATATTTACTGTTTTTTATTTTAGTTTTGAATAGCTGTATTGTATGAGTCTGAGTGGGAAGTGTAGTTGAAATCATTACTGATGTTAATATTCATACCAGCACTCATCTACATTCATAGTCATACCCACAACCCACTGTCACTGATGCACATCCGTACACACCCTCGCATTCCACATCTACAAAAATCTCTGCTTAAAATAAACAGGTGATTTTAAAACCATCCGCAAACCTTCTGCGACATCCGATAGAAATGAAGTAGTTGGCGTTGGAAGAGCGTAAGATTTAGCTTTCGCATTCCAATAGATCGCATTACTATTCAATTCATTCGTATTATTTAGTACAAATTCATCAGCAACGCCATATGAGGGTACGTTGGACTGAGTATCGTAGCCAAGTCTTTTCAACATCGGTGCAAGAGTATTAATTTCTTTGTTGATATCACTCGGTAGATTCCCTGTCCATTTGGTCAATGCTTCAAGATTGATTGGTTTAACTACTTGATCAGATGAGAATCCCACTCTATCAAATGGAGATTGACATAAAGAATAGCAAACTATTAGTTTTTAACTACACACTCACTTTGAAAGAGACACTTTCGTACCGACAAACTTTTCATGTTGTAGTACAGCATTGACCCAGGGTAAACCAAGAAATTTCAATATAGCTTCAATAGTCTTTTTCGATTGAAGAACCAATTGCTCGTATCGTACAATCAGACATTTCTCTTTGCCCACCTGTGTACATTGATTGACCATGATCTCAATGCCTTTATTCCATGATTTGAAATTTTGTCGATAATCCGTGAGATTAAAATCGGTTATGAACATTTTACGAGTCATGACTGAATGGATTACAGCACGAGCATCGCGAACCAGTAACAAGAATTTCGACGCTGGAAAGATAGACGCTATGTATGTGGCATAGTTAAGTACAAATGGATCTTTGTCACACATTACATCAGCATTGTGACTATGGCGAATGAGTATCTCGTAAATAAACGAGCGAACAGCTGCATCAAGCATCGGTTCATTTACATCACCAGCAATTAATCTAATTGAAAAAAGAAAAAAAATTCCTGTTAGTGTAGCTATTTTTCGACTGAAATGAGCAACATACACACATTCTTTAGTCTCATTAAATTAATACAAAATACGAAAAGTGATAATTAGAATACACTATAGTTGTTTTATTTCTGCATTTGAAAGGAAATCTTTTTTTATTTTTTTCGGGAGAGTTTCTAAGGTTTGTAATGATGAAGGAGGCGGTAGGATCTGGAAAATTCGATTTGATACTTACATTCATTATTTTCTTCATAAATATTTGTGAGTTCTACAAAAGCGTTGAAAATCATGAGCCTTCATCCTACGAATGGCTCGAAAACAATTGCACTTTCATTTTTTTTAATTTTCTCTCCACTTCCATGCACTTGATCGAACGAATCGTTTTATCGAAAGATTCCTCGTTGAAATCTCTACAAGAATCTATTTACTATCTTGTTCTACAACCTGAAGATAGGGGTGTGAATTTATTGTTATTGTTATTAATAACAATAACAAAAAAAGTTATTGTTATCAATAACAATAACAAAAAAAGTTATTTGTTATTAATAGCAAAAAAATAACAAATAACTTTTTTTTCCAAAAAAATCATAGTTATGCTTTGTTACTATGCAACAGTATACCAGTTCTATTTGCTCATTATTGTCCGATTGCTCGATGATGTTACTGACCGCAATCTCCATTAGATAGCCTATGAAACTGAGAAAAATCCTAAAAAGATCTTTTCAAGTATCTTGCTCATCTATAGGCAAAATTTACTGATCGCTTTACGAGGAACGATTCTTCAATGCTCAATTGTCTTTGACTTGATGCGTTGGTCAAATATAAGCCTTTGGGAGATGAGAAAATGTCTAGAAAGATTGTACAGATCATAACTCGAAAAATGGCACCTAGAATCTCATTTCGCAAAGACTTTTATTTGACCAAAACATCAAGTCAAAAGCAGTCGAACATTGAGGAATCGTTCCTCGTAAACCGATTAGTAAATTTTACCTGTAGGTGAGCAAGATACTTGAAAAGATCTTTTTAGGATTTTTCTCAGTTTCATAGGCTATCTAATGGAGATTGTGGTCAGTACCATCATCGAGCAATTGGACAATAATGAGCAAATAGAACTGGTATACTTTTACATAGTAACAAAGCATAACTATGATTTTTTGGAAAAAAAAGTTATTTGTTATTTTTTTGTTATTAATAACAAATAACTTTTTTTGTTATTGTTATTAATAACAATAACTTTTTTTGTTATTTGTTATTGATAACAATAACTTTTTTTGTTATTGTTATTGTTATTAATAACAAAAAATAACAATAATTTCTCACCCCTACTTTCATGACTGACAGTAATGCTCACTGAATACTGATAGATTCAGTGTCAGCGACCACTGAAAGACTGAACGCACCGACACCGATGTCACTGAAATACTGATGACCTATTGATCAGTGACCACTGATACATTGACATCATCAGCTCACTGATAATCGGTTTTCGGTGATTTCAGGGAGGTATCATAGTCATGGTACTCCGCTTATGAATTATAGTTATTAGTAATCAACATCAGTGTGTCGCTGAAGACACCGAGCACCATCCATTACTGATACTGATGACGTCAGTAAAGCAGTGATCAGTGATGGGGTCGTCACCAATGTTCCAGTGATGTTGGTGTCAGTGCTTTCAGTTTTTCGGTGATCAGTGTCAGAGGACATATCGGTGTTCAGTGAGTATCAGTGTCGGTGTCAGTCGGTCTTCAGTTTTCTCACACCGCATATACCTAGATCAGGCTGAAACTTTCATACAGGCAATAAACACTGTTTGGGTTGCGTCGTTTTTTTTTCATTTGTTTACAAAAATAACTATAGACCCCAAACAATGCTTGGTATCTGTGAAAAAGTTTCGACTTCATATCTGTAATATGTCAAAAAAAACGGAGATGATTCTGCAATAGTTTTACACTCAATACATTTTGAAGATGAGACAATTGGTTTTGTATAAATCATTGTCTGCGTCAAAAGAAGAACTTTGGAGCATATTTTTTTGGGATAAGAACTTTGTAAAGTATCTAAACTCAGATGACATCTATTGGTTTCTGTAACATTGGATAGAGAATACGTGAATGTCTCTCTAGAGCTAAATAAAAACTCGCAATGTAAAATTTTAAATTCTTGGACTGATAGTGTAATCATCTCTGGACGATACGTTAGTTTTGTCGATAGACAGCAAACATTTTTTCACAAAAACTGACCTGTCCCTTTCGGCTGGTGATTCTTTCCATAACATTCTCATCTGCAGTATGCTCGGTATCACTCCCGTCTCTTCACCACATCGAACAAGTGGATGACAGTCAAGAATAGCTCGCATGAGTGTTGTGCCACTTCGCGGCATGCCACCGATAAAAATCATCGGATACGTTTTTGTCGAACGATTGTTAGTAATTGTTTGTTCACTGATTTGACTTTGTGATGACCATGATTGTTGTTCGCTCAAAACGCTATTGGATGTTGAATAACTCATTCCAAGATGAAAACCAAAAAGAAAAAAAATAACAATCATAGAAACTATACCAAGAAGACATAGAGATGGACTGCGAATGAAACGTTGAAGCATATTGCGTCGTATACGACGCCAAACAGCCGACCATAATATAATCATCTGTAAGTATTATTCTTCAAAACTGTATCTAGAAAAAATAAAAAAAAGAGAATATAATGTGGCACAAAAATGAGTTTTCACATATTAAATAGAAGAAAACAAGCTAGTGCTCATCAATAAATAGATTCACACATCGTATTCCGAAACAGTTACAAAACTCTAATGAATTTTTTAATAAAAATATTCACTTAGCAATCAAAGTATTCAGTCGTCCAGATATTTTGGTGGTGTCTAGAATGTGGATGTGGATGAAGATATTAGTGTAAGTTTGGCTCTTGTGTTTACTCACACATATAACTTTCACAAGCTAAAGTTTACCCACGCCTTTCATGATCTATCTCAGCCCAACTTCATCTTCTCAACGGTGTATACTTCATTATTATATATTCGTCAAACTAAAACGAATCTCTCGATCCGACTGATGTTGAGCGAAAACGGGAAACTAGAAACAACAGAAAGGCGCTAACAGTTCTGAAATATTTTTTACAGAAACTTTTCGAAATTCGTGCTTTAGCTCTATGTAACAAATATTCCGGTCGTGGTACGAAGGCGTTGAACAATACCAATTGCAAAATAAAAGTTTATGAGTATTTCAGCGACCTTTTAAGATCAGTTGTAAAAATGTTCCTACAAAGCGTAAATGAACTATATAAACAATGCATTATTTTATACATATATTGTCCAAACTTTTGTCTCAAACAAAAGAAGTCGAAGTCAAGTCTATGTTGCATTGTTGAGAAATAAATTTTGATATTCTTCCAAAGAGTTTGGTATTCTTTATTAGTCAACAGAAGAATAGCAAATATCGACCAAAAGAACTAGACACATTCATTGATTATTCATTAAATTGTAATTCAATTATCAAAATTATTATTTTCTTTGTCATTATTATCTTCTACTATTGAATGTGTTCGTCTTCTCATCTGATTATAGGATCATTTTACTGGACCCTACCTCAAGTCATCATTTTTTTTTCAATATAAGGTAAATTTCCGTTGTGAAAAGTGTGATGTCGACAGAAGCTAATGTCTTGTAACAATACTTTTCTCAAACATGATTTATCAAACCGTAATAGGAATTCTAAACGTCTTACGATAACGGAAAAGAGATAACGAGAAGAAAATTTTTTTATGGGAGCAGGAAATGGAAATCCAGAAAAGTCGTTCGTCTACGATACTAGAGACTCAATCCAGACCCAAAGATATGTACTTTAGTTCTATACACGTTGTGTGGACTAAATTTATTCGGAAGCATATGTTTTGCTCTGTTATGAAGAAACTACAGATGGAAGAAAGAACTCTTCTTACTTTACCTATGCATGTGTTTGTTTAAAAGAGAGTCCAAAAGAAAAAAACTGCCTGTCTATGAGTCGTTATTGAATGAATTTTTTTTCTTTCTCTTCTGAAGGCATAAAAAAAATTATTTTTATGGTTTGTACATCGAGTCGTTTTGAAAATGTAAATGTAAATAAAATATTGAAATCCTCAATCACCCAATGATGAATCAAAAAGGCTCCCTCTACATCTATGCTCCTTCTCTTCAACCTTAGGTGTGGGTGAATCTTCTCTTCACACACATTCACAGCTTTTTCTTCTTATAATCTGATGCAGAATTCGACAATATTCTATAATGTTGTATTTTATTCTTCAAAATATAAAGTAAACAAGCAGAGTTACTACTAAATAGATTAAATATAAAATATTAAAGAAAAAAAAATCTGAATTAAGTCAATAATCCTTTTTTTATTTTCACTGAACAATGGAATATGGATTTGAATGAAGGATAGAGCCATACTTCACGTCCGATTGTGACAATAATTGATTCATTGACATTACGCATAATAAAATGTTTGATTTGGTGTTTTTTATTCATACTTCAAATTATTGAAAAAATTCAGATAAGAACAAATATGTGCAGTGTTGCAATATTCTGATCGAATTTTTGTTTACAAAAAGACACAGTACACATCATCATTGTGGATATACAAGACTTTGTCGCTTAAGAAGAAAGATCTAGATCTCATACATCATTTCACTATTCAGCCAAAATATAGAGCTTTCTAAGCACTACAAAGTCTTCCATTCTCTTTTTTCTAGGCTTATAAGTGTATACGAATAAAATTTCTAATACTCTTTCCATCTAAATAATACTTAAACATCAATATTTTCTTCCCAAGGTTCCAGTGAATTATCTTTCTTCCGAAAGAACAATCAAGTTTTAACGATGAAGCTTACAAAGTCATTGACCTATGATAATTAGAATATTTTATTATGGTTCAATCTTCATTTAGATATGACAATTTATTAGCACATCGTACACATTATCACAATATTGATAAATATCTCGAACAGTTCTAAATATAAATATACCTTAAATCAGAAAGATAATATCGTAAACAAGTGAAAAACTAGCTTATATGATGCCAACCATGCGCAAATAATCATCAAGTCTTTGTGGCTCAGTATATGTCTCTTCGATGATTGTCTAATTCCATTACTCGTCGCATGTGAATCGAATACGAACGTAGAAAGACAGTTCAATTTAAGCAAAAACTGCAATTGTAAAGTTCAACGTGCTTGTGAATGGTACGGTTTTTTTTTTCATATGTTTATTATTATCCTCTTTACTCATATCTAATGATCATCGATTCATCAATAGCTTATGACTCATTGGCACTGCTCTGCTTCTCATATTCTTAATTTGCATACGATACTCAATCATCCTTCTGAATCATTTTTGTCATGCGCACTAACAAAACTATAAAGTGCATCATTCATTTCGTATAATTAAGTGGAATAAAACAAAGCAATCACTAACTTGACAGTAGTGCCCTGCACGGGTACGGCTTTTTGCACTCGAACCCGAATTGAACCACATAGCTGTATTCGGTGTCTGAGCGGACCCGATCCAATGCAAATCAAAACTTGCAAAATACTTCCACAGTTAGAGTACAGATTTGAACCTGTTACTTCGTAGGAAAAAGCATACTATTTAGTTTCTTCCGTAAACGGAAATACAGTATTACTTGATCTTTATCCTTATAATATGAAGGCAAAGAAATTCTTTATTTTTGAAAAATAAATATAAGTAAATAAAATGTTTATATTTACAAAATAAAGGTAAATGAGCTCTTGATTTGCAAAAATGAGGATCAAATAAAGAATAAGCATTTTTTTTCTGTGGTAGGTAAATAGAAAAATCTCGAATATCACAACAGCATATGTTATTGAATATTCTTTCCTAATACCAACATCACTTTGACAGATGATATTATCAAAAAATCAAATTGATACATGAAAAGTTACGCAAAACACTCTTTTGTATATTTCATTTTTCTCTATGGTATCATAACTTTTTTTGAACTACTTGGTCAAAATTAGAGACTTAGTTCTCATCGGAAAAGAAGTTTCGTTTTTATTTATTTTATCTTTATTTTTCAATCATAAAGAATTTCTTCAACTTTATTTCTTATAAAGATGATGATTTAATTTATATTTATTCCTTATTATAAAAAACAATAAATATGAAGTAACACCCATGAACGGAAGCAAAAGAAAAAGATCATCTCAAATTTCATCCTAAGAGAAGTCAATCAAGTGATTCAGGATTCGCTTGACGTCTTTCTGCTTTTGAAATTCGATCAATTTCATTAAGTATAAATTTTGTACTTGTTGATGAATCTTAAATAGAAATAAATATTGATATAAATAATATATACTCATTAATACATAGATAAATTTTTTTTCCGATATGAAAACACACGTTCGTTTTTTTTTGATAATTCGTTTTCTTGTGTGATTCAATTATTTTGCCGAATGATCCTTGATCATCTGCAAATGAGTTTCCATTAAAAAGGAATTCTTCTATTACAAGAATATTGCTTGTCGATTCTGTGATCTGCTCTCAAATACTATTAGTTGTTCATTCATGATCGAGTTGCTTGCCAATGCTATGCTTTTAAATAAATAACGGTTGGAAAAGGTAAAAAAATTCTTTAAAAATTTCTAAATCTAATCAACTAGCGAGTTAGATACCGTTTATTATCTCAAACGTGTACCCGACCCGAAAATTTTTTTCATATCCGATATCTTGATCCGACCCGGTGTTGCAGGACACTATTCATATATCATGAATTTATATTTTTCTTATTAACTTATTAATTAAAATAATTTCTTTTCAATCGAGAATTTTTTTCTAAATGATTCCATGATATTTTGCTGACAATAATTTAAGTATTTCGAAAAACATACATAACACAATTGTACATTTTTAATAATTTGAGAATCACATGCACACTATTTGTCTATTCATTAAAATCGGTCGTTTTCTAGCTCGATAAAATATAGAACTTAAGCTTGTACATATATTATTATATCATTTTGCAATTCTGATTTAGTTTCTTCTAATCATTTAGCACAGAAAAAAAAGACAATAACAAAAAAAAAAAAAATATTAAAAACACATAGCAAATAAAATCAAATCTCATTATTTCTCACTCTATCAGACAAGTGTTTCAGGATTTAATTCAATATTTACATTTTTATCATGATCATCAGTTGTAATAGAAATATTTTGTTCATTATGCATACAATGACATGTACATTTTTGTTGTTGACGACGAATTGTAGCTGCTAATCGTTGATATGGACATTGTCCATCTTGTATAGTTTCATAAATATGTTGAGAATCTAATGGATAATGTGAATGTAATGGATAAAATGTTTGAGTTGATGAATTAAAATGACAATGAATTGGTGCTGATGAAAAATGAATCATTGGATTATAACCAGTATTAATTGAACATGATGGTAATACAATTGGACAAAATGTTTTTGGTTCATATCGATGTTGCATATAAAGAGATTGATTATGATCAAATTTTTGTTGTTGTTGTTGTTGTAATGTTAATAATTCATTTGGATCTTCATAAGTACCTGTTGTTGTTGTTGTTGATGTTGTTTGTTTTTTTTGTGTATCAAGTGATGTAAATACTGGTGTATCACCATATGTTATTGATGAACATGATGATGTTGATAAACGTTTTGAACAAAAAAATGGTCGATGTGTACAATTAGTTTTTGAATTAATAATTTCTTTTGTTCGTTTTTGTTTCCAACAAAGAATAATTAAAAGAAGATTTAAAAGAAGAAGAACAATAATAAAAATAATAATTAATATAAGAATAAATGAAAGAGTATAACGACGTGTTAAATTTAAACGTGATGAATTTGTTGATAAAGTAATTGATTGAACAATTGTTTTTAAAGATGATGTTATAGGATAAGGAGATTCAAATGAATTTCTACATGAAACTTTTATTAATTGTTCACTAGAAATCATTAACCAAAAACCTTTTCTTGTAATAACATCATTTGTTTTAAATATTATATTAATTGATGTATTATGAATAAATGATGATATTAATTGATTATTTTTTTCTATTTTTGAATCACAATATGTTTGATTTTCAATTTGTAAATAATCACGTGAACATAAATTTATTTCATCATGTTCTTCAAGATAAAAATCAAGAAATTCAATTATTGATTTATTTGTATGAATTTTACATGAACAATTTAATGAATTTTCATATTCATAAGGATAATTTGGACTTCGAATAAATAAACGATGTTTCATATTAATTAATGATGTTAATATTAAATCATTATCACAAACAGATAAACTTTGACCTTGTAAACATGAATAATCAAGTACCATATAATCACTATATTGACTACCTAAAAATATAACAAATAAAAAAAAGTTAGTTAAAGACATCCTTTAACATCTCATATTACAATAGCTTATATGAAATTTCAGTGCTAAGAACATTAACATTGTATTTTTCCAAAACAAAAAAAAAAAAAATTTTATTGATACACTATTTTGTCATGCTGTTCTACAAGATTTCGAATACTTTCAGGTTTAAAACTCTGATGTTTTCCCTATAATAGTATCTTACAATGATGCTATGTGATATTATGAACATATAAGGAAAATTATACATTTTCCATTGGCAAATAATTAAAGTTTTTAATTAGATAAAACTTATAAAGTAACAGAAATGTTCCTATTGCATTGAGAATGTAAAAATTTCAATCATCATTATTCAGCCTTTCTTTTAATTTCCGCAAATATTATAATACTATATAGCATAAGAACTAGATGAAATTGATGAACGTTAATAATTAGATTTGACTGATATATATTATCAGTGTGTGGTATTAGATGTTGCTAAGGCATGCGTAAACGAACAAAATTTCATGTCATATTGCATAAGTTAATAGTATTGTATCTGCTAATTTTATTTTATGAAGATATATGAAAGATTATATACAGTTTATACCTATTCCGAGATATATCTTGTTTATTTATTCGATATTTTAAATCTTTCAACATAAATACTTTTATTCTCTATCTAGAGCAATAAATTGAATATATTAATATCTAACATAAGATTCTATCGAAAATTGCATACCTTATTTTCAACTATCTCACAAGACAACGAATTTGACCTATAAAAAGTTTGTTTTATTATACAAAAAAAAAATGATTTGTATACCGATAACATTCAAGTCTACGAGAGTTCATCACATTTTTCTACGACCTTTTCTTAAAACAAAAAAAAACCCAAATTTATCAAGTAAGAAAGTGTGACAATCCCTTATGTTGTTCAAACTATTTTGCCTTAAGGAGTATACACTAATAGCTATAACATAATGTCAAAACATTATTTTTTTGCAAGAAGAATCAGATCAAAAATTGAATAATATATAGAAAGAGTTTTACCAAAAGGGAATAAGTTTTCTATGAATCATCCTGTAGATATTTTTCATTAATTATAATAACAGATTGTCAAAAAAAACAAATCTTCGAAAAAAATAAAATCTATTCTGATTTATATTTGATTATGTAGTATTCTAAAGAAAAATTATAATTAAAATAATTGATAATCGAAAAAATTTTGTATTGTTGAAAAACTTTTCAATCATTCATTCATAATTAGTTCTTTATTAGATTTTTTTTTTGATTTAATCATGTAAATTTTAAGTTGAACAAATACATATATGATATTATTTTTATAAATTTAAGCGAATATTTCAAAGGTTTCTCATAATAATAGCACTTAGTACATATCGATGCAAATTGAACATTTGTACAGCTTAGCAAACAATAAATTAATATTGTTCCATGCACTTAACCACGTCCTCTCTCTCTTTCTCATTCTCGTTTTGAAAAACAATGAATAACGGAAAAGTACTATAGCATAGACAAAAATAAAAATTAATAAATCAATATGATTGATTGTTTTTTTATTTTTACTTACATATATGTAAATATTGTGGATTTAAATCAATATTACAATATTGAAGTCCATTACATTCCATTCCAATATATGTTGTACGTGTTGTACAATCTCCTGGTTGATATGAACAAGTTTGTGATAATGTTTTATGTACACCGAATGTTAAATTTTTTACAAGAATATATCCATTATTTGGACAAGAAAGTGTAATTGATGTTTTATTTGATGATATTAATTGTCGATTATTAGGATTATTATTTATTGTACAACCATGAACTATTTCACAATTAATTTGTTTAATTTTTAATTGAAATAAAAAAATGTAAAAGAAAAATAATTTAACAATCATCTAAAATAAAATATAAGATATATATATAAATATAGATTATTTCTAAATTCAAAATATGTTTCATGATGGTATAATGTGCGCATGACAAAAGTAATTTAATGTAACATGATGATCCTTATCAGAAAGAGTGTTTTCTCACGTACATATCCTGCTGTGTGTTTTGAACATTTATTTGAAAGATGAGATGTTCTTTATGCATAGAAATAGAAACAAACTCCGCCTATTTACTTCACACTTCTATACTTAAGATCAGAGATGAAAAAAAAAAACAAAAAGAAAGGTCATTGCAAGCAATTTTATATATATATATATATATATTCATATCCACTTACTTTTTTTTTTCAAATCATATAAAAGAAAATTGCTTTGTCCCTCACAACTCATTCATCATCGATCTTATGCATCCATGTGTCTATGAAGGTTAACTGGCAATAAGTAATTGCATATCTCTACTATTATCTACATCCGTTTGATAAAAGACTATAATTTGTGTATACATAGAACTGTATTCTTTTATCCTATTCTATCATCTCTCCTTCCAATAATACTATCATCATTATTCATTAACTCTTGACTGCAGTTCTATTAGTAGAAATAAAAAGATAAAACGAACTGCTGATTGACTCATGACGATTTTCCAGTTGACCCTCAAGCTACAGCTGTGCGGTCAATCATTTAGTTTTTTCATGTTTCTATTCATAATGTTATTCTTTTAGGCTGTACCTCCCGAATGAGTATCAAGTAGCAAACGCCTATTGTTCCACTGAGAGAGAGGGAGAAAAAAAAAGAAAGAAAAAAAATAAAAGATATATATATATGTATGGAGTGTACCGCATTCCCAAGGCAAATCAATAAAAGAGAGATAATCAAAATGAAAATATCGACTTTTATACAAGTTATGAATACATGAATATGACTTGTTTTGAGTATTTATGAACAAAAAATATGATTAATGAAGTAGAAAATATATATATATCATCGATTCATTTTTAAATACATAACGATTAATCTAATGATAGTGGCACCAACAGTACCACAATATATGATAAAAAAGAGAGATTGTCTATATGTGTAAAAAGATCAAATGTGAATAGGAAACAGCTTTGATTAGATATGACAATGTTATAAATTTTAATTTTCTCAACATATTTTATTTTTGTTATAACCAAGCGGCAATTTCTTTGTATTATCCCTAAGGCACTTTTATACTCCAGCTGTGACTTCTTGTCACTGAGATGATAATCATGATTCGCCTTCTTACCTTCACAACATGTCGTCGTCGTTTATCGTTTTAGATTTGTTCATATACACATATACAGCTGTGATGATGGCGACTAACACATTCTCTCTTTTTCTCTCTACTATTTTCATTTCATTACACATCTCAAAATTGACCATCGAGAAGAAGAGAAGAACAAAAAAAAAAGAAGAGAAAATGACCGAGTGAACATAAAGAATGCCAATCAAGCAAAGAGTGTGTGCTATGTGGGGACTTTCGCTTTGCATGTATAGAAAGATAGTTTATTTGAACAGACGATGTTGTCGTCATGCGAAATATGATCAATTTTCAAACACACACACATATATACGATTTAAGCGTTTATCTTTATGCATACAAAAGGGTGATGTTGAACAGTGGCATCCATGATTGAGAGCAAGCATTCATTTTTCTTTTTATAAAAGAGATTTATTGTTGTTAGTAGAAAGAAGTTACTCGTCTTGGACTAATACTACTTACTTTGTCTAATCTTTGTCTAGTTGTTAAACTTATTGCATAAACCTAGTAACTAACATCATCCTGTCATTTTTTGCTTGAATGCTTTACTTTTTTTTTTTCTTTGTCAATGAAGAGAACAAAAGAAGGGAGAGAGATCAAGTTAATCAAAAATGCGAGAGATATTGATTAAAACACTATCATTTCCTGTACTGAGTGTCTTTAACAAACCTTGAGGCGATATGTGATTATATGTGAGTATCTAACTGCAGCTGTCTCATGCTTATTATTTTTTTTGTCTTATTCAAATTGTGATATGATCTAAACTTTTCTATGTTCACAATTTCAAATATTGTTCTGGACAATTGATCAGAGTAACAAAAAAAAAAAAAAATGATCCTTTCACTTTCACCATATTTCACATGACAAAATAATTTGAATAATGATAAATTTGCATTGAAATCAACTAACGATGATGAACATCATATAGACAATAGAAAATGTCTTTTCTAATTTAATAAGTGTGCGCTCCGCCTTCGTCGTTTTCCTCTTCTCTCTAAATGATGATTGATAAAATAAAAAAAAACGGGACAGAAACCAACAGAGATAATTATTGCTATATTCAATAAAATAACGAAGCAATTCATATTGCAATGACGACTGATTATGAAGTTTTGTTGAATTAATGAATCTGATTACGTGTTTTTTTTTTTTCTTTTGTATTGACAAACTTTCGTTTATCATATGAGTGGGGAAGGCAAAAGAAGAAGAAGCAAAAAAAAAAAAAAGAAATTATCATGTCCTTTTCTTTTGAAACACTTAACTTTTTCAGTTGTCCTTATGGCGTAATCATTACAACTCGTAATTTCCGTTTGAATTATTCTCACTGACTGAACTAACCGGACATGATGATGATATAGTACTGACGAACAAGTGAAATTTAAGATAACTTTCTTTTTTCTTTTTTTGTGTGTCTTTTATTGTTAAATTCAATTTGCATATATGAGACATATACATCATATTCTTGTTCCTTTAGGCTGAATGAATAAAAGAATAGTAACTAGTTAGTCTTATAGCCTAGAAACAAAAGATCAATATTTGTACTATAATGTACTAAAGTAAATGTATGTGATCAATCGTTTGAAGTTATACCGAATATTGACTAAAATTAATTTCCGTTTGTTATACTTACAACGTACTCAGTTAGAAGTTTCATTGCCATATCAATACATAGTTATTAAATGAGAAGAAAATAGAACATATGCGCATATATTTACAGATTGCACATACCAAACAGTATTACGATTGTGTATACGTAGTTATAAAGAAGACGAAGAATAAGATGCAACATTCCCATGAGACGTAAGTCTTGTGTGTGTGTGTTAATGTGATAATAGTGTTGCATGTGTTCTGTAGAATAAGAAGTAGGAGCAACAGTGCGATCCATCACAAGACTACTCAAAAAAAAAACGAAGAAGAAGAAGAAGAATTTGATTAACTAAGAATGAATGACGGGAAAAGATAGATCGTTTCAAGACAAAATCAATCAGTATCTTATTTTGCACTTATTAAACAATTGATGATTAGATAGATGCTGAGATGCATACTCAAGTTGTATGATGTAAATCAAATCTATATTCTTTTGTTTCTCTGTTCAATATTAAATGATAGCAATAATAGTAAACTACTAATTCATATCTAACTGATTATACAGTCGATCATTTAGTAATTCATTTGAGAGAATAATATTTAATACAAAAATAAAAAAACTTTTAATAAATTTAAAAATATATTAATATACTATAAATGTTTTATACTATTATTTATAAATACCAAATTCATCATATTTATCAAAGAAATAATCACTATGCCAAATTGATTGTTTATATGAAAGAGATTAATGTATGACTTAGGGTTCGGAATCCCATTTGTACCGTCTAGACATGTACGGAATCCGAATTGGAATCTAAAGATTATATGATATTCTTAACTTTTATGACTTTTCAAGGAAAGTTTTTCATAGATCATAAATCAATTTATTATTTTGATACTAATATCTTGGAATGCAAAAAAAACACATTATGATAAATGGGACAACATAAATACAAATAAAATCTGTAAATATTAAACCTTCAAGACCAAAATAAATCGCCATCATATACATTCCTATGTAAAAAAAACGAACAAACAGTCATCATCTCTGTTTATTTCGTTTATGAATATCATTGTGAGAAATCATTTGATAATACGTGTTTACTTGGAATAAATGATAGAGAAGTTTAAAAATGTGATTTTATTTATTTTTCTTAATTCAAATAAATATTATTTTATCAAACATCTATGTTCTTACTAAGACTTGCGAGTGAAACTCATGTTTTATAATATGTAGACTAAAGGAATTATAATCTCTTTTTTTTATGATTGACTTCAATTTTCTAAACCAACAAAAAGCAAAAAAACGAATAGTTTGATTATATCACAAGTTATAGAATCTACGTAATATAAGTAAATATCATGCAATTGTATATGATCAAGGTAAACAAAAATGAATCATTAGAAATGATAAAATTATATTTTACAAAAATATTGAGGTGATTAAGATAACAGAAGAATTTAATAAATATAATCATAATCGAAAAAAATATTTATTAGAATACACCTTTACAATTGATATTTTTGCAAATAATCATAATTCACTTTGTTTAATATTTTTTTTATAATTGGAATATTAAATTTTATATATAAAGTTATCATGAAAAGATTTCAATTCATTATATCGAATCACAGAATTCGAGTACTACATAATTATCAATAGAAAGTACTAATAATTAATATCGATTATTGGTTTGTTCAAGATATCATTGTATTTAAATGAAAATTTTAGAATATTCGACTGAAGAAAGAGACCCAATGTATATATGAAAAAACCGTCATTCATAAGTTGTACGAATAGTCTACGATTATTTTCGTCATAAAAATTCTAGTTATGATAAATTTTATTATGCTACTATATAGTTTAGTTGAATGATTACACTATACTCATCGAATAGAATATGTCTCGAAACAGAACTAAACAATTTCAAATACAGAAAGATTAAGTTGTTAAAAGTTTTTGTATCATCAAAATAGGCATTGTTAAACATTAACAATACATATATGACTATATCTTGATTTATGATTAATATATTTTTATAAAGATGTTAGTTGCAACAGAAAAACAAATCTATTATGAAATGTTTTTTTTTCCCCTAGGTTCTATACATCTGTTTGTTGATTACATGCTATTATATTAAATTAATAAGTCATAGATTGCTATGAGCAACAACATGAATATATTTTCTCATATAGATAAATACAAAAGAAGAATTAACTACTAATAAATTTTTCTCAATAATCAAGAATTTTAGTTTGATTGAACTTTGTCTTAACTATATTTCATAATATTTGTATTAAGTACTATTAGTTTGTCTTTTAAATCGAATGCATTATGTAGTAGTACAAACGTTTTTTTTTTAGGTATTTTAAATATTTATCCATTGAAGGTAATGTGAAATAAGTAGATAGATGACGTTTTTTAATAAGAAACGTTTGACATTACATTATATGTAGAGTGTGAACTCAAAAACAATTGATTATCTATTGGTTTTTTCTATTTTCAGACTACTATTGTTTTCTATCATAGTAGCCAACAATAAACATTCTGTAAAACTTTTATACAAGATTGATTTGTATTATATTCGTAATATTCTATTCGCTTCGTCTCTTTTTTTTTGTCAAATATTTTAGGATAGTCTCTATCGATTTAATTAATTTTTTCTCTAGTTCATATAATAGTTTATCTGAAAATTTTGATATAAGCGATTTATTATTATTAGTATCATCATTCTATACTTGATCATCTAACAAAAGAAGAACTTTTAATGATGCATCTTCGTTAAACAACAGTTACGATCAAGTTTTTCGTTCTCATCGTTGTGTGGCAATATCGAACTGCGCTTTTTCTTTTAATTAGCATTGATTTTTATCTCTTAAATCAAAATGAATCGTTTAATTCGTTTTAATTTATTTTGCTTTATGATATTGAAGTAAAATTTAAAAAAAAATGATAGTTTGACTGTCGAATGGAATAATTTTGTAAAGAATAAAAATTTTTCATGAGCATAATTTTAAGATATCATCTATGAAACAGGATAAACAAGATATGTTTAGGAAGAACATATTTTCTACTTTGTTGAATTATTCTCATTATATTTAGAGAACGCTAAATATTCGAAACAACTTCATTTCTATATGGAAAAATAATATAATTAAAAATCTTTCATCTAATGGCATTCTAATATGAGTTTTTCATTTTCTTTACTCAGATATTTTGTTGGTATCAATAGTTTATCACAGTCATTAGGATTGAATAAATCGCTATTTGAAGATAACCAATTGTACTTTACTTGATATAATATATATATAAATGAAATAATCTAACTTAATAAAAAGGATTATATGTCTTATAGAATTAGAATAAAAGTCAAATATTGTGAACTAACAATGACAATTGTAAATTTTACAAGAAATACAGAATTACTCAATCATACTAAAGTAATTAGGACGGTTTTCGCGTACGAAGACTATGCTTTAGTCGATTTTTGATTTATATCTGTAATCATATGGGTGGTTATAGTAGACCCCAATGTTATATAGAAATCGTTTGATAGGAGACGGTAAATATCAAAGTGTATCACTGTTAGTGATTATAAAATAGAAACGAATTAATATTAATAACAGCTGTTACATGAATCGATAACAAAGACAATGTGAAAATATTCTTTTTTAAAAACATCATCAATTACACATTATACAAAATAATCATTTCAATATGCCGTCTGAAACAGATAAGATATCACCACTAGACGTCAATGAGAAAATCGCTCAATCATTACTTTATCATAATTTGAAAATAGTTCCCATTAAGAAATATCTTCTTATTCTTCTTACTATACAATGGGTAAGTTTACTAAATTATTCTATAGAGATATATTATCAAATTCAATATTTTAAATAGCTTACATGCATTTTTATTCTTGGTGTTGGAACTTATTCAGTATTTATTAGAAATGCAGTGGATATTTCAAGTGGAATTCAATCATTGATACCAATACTTTTTTTAGCTATCTATTATGTATTTGGTCTTGTTGTTACATATCAAGAACATCAAATCGGATTACTTATCGTATGTTATTCGTTGTTTTTTAGTTTTGTCTTTTATTTTTATTTTTCAATATTAGTTTACATCAATTGGAGTGATTATCTTCATAGCAATATGCATTTGGTTTGGTTATATTATGTTAGTGATTACTGCGTTAACTGTTGGTTTTGGTGTTACTAATCAAGCATATGCAGTTCTCGCAGTTTTTGGGATTCTCTTTGTAGTGGTGATATTTTTTATGGTAAGATAATTGATGACCCATATATATTTGACTTTTGTGTGTGTTATTTATTTTTAGGTTACATCTTTGAAATTTTCTTACAATTTGGCGAAATTAATCTCAACAAATCAATATTCGACTGTCTAAAATAATGAAAAATATGGTTTTTTTTTAACAACAAACGTCGAAACTATTCGCCATAAATAATATTTAGTTTTTTTGCTTTATATTTGGTTAACTGAACGTTTATTGGTTTTTTTTTATTATTATCATGTGGTATTTACGCAATAATAAATACGTCATTTTCGAAAAATACAGTTCTTTATTTTTCATCAAGAAAACTACAAGAAATTTTTCTATTGTACCCAGACTTATAATGGCTCTCAGTTCTGTGAATCTTTTTGTTTTTAAGAACTGAATCTTATAAAAAAAAAAGAGTATGTTCATAGAAGTAGGACTGTCACACGTCTGGAACTTATCAATTTGAATAATTGAACTCTTTCGAAAATACCAGTTCAGTCTTCGGTATATATTGATTATTTTGTAATAAAAAAAAAGAAGTGTAAGAGAACTAATTAAAAAATATCAAAAAAGAAGATAAATAGATGAAAGACATTTGACTTTTGCTTCGAAAACCAAATAGATTA
This sequence comes from Rotaria sp. Silwood1, assembly GCA_905250075.1. Taxonomy (NCBI): domain Eukaryota; kingdom Metazoa; phylum Rotifera; class Eurotatoria; order Philodinida; family Philodinidae; genus Rotaria; species Rotaria sp. Silwood1. The sequence continues at coordinate 76,320 of CAJNOP010000459.1, forward strand.
AAGTTAGAAATGATTCAAGCATTGAATCTCTAAGTGATAATAGACTACATTTCATAGTCGTATTGTTTAATTGATACTGAATGTTTTAAATCGCGAAGCTGACTGAAAAAACAAGACTTGATCTATAAACAAAAATTGTATTCAAAATCAAGAGTTTGTCAACTAAATTCGTATATTTTATTAGTAGCATAAAAAGAATGCTGACTGAACGGATAAACAAGTCACAGCAGGATCTCCTGAGCTCAATCAATCAATCAAAAGTTGGAAGATGCATTACAAAAGCTTAAAAACGAATCATTCAACATAAAAAATTTTGATATACAATAAATTTAACCATGATATTTCATTCTGTTTTTTTTTCTCTTTTCTCTGATTCCATGATATCTTTCTAAGTTCATTTCAAGACCAATCAAACGTATCATTAACACTAAGTTATTGATCGACGAATGGCAAATTAGCTCGATAAGATAATGCATTCCTTAGCAAAATGTTCTTGATGAAAATAAAATTGAGACAAATCACTAACAAATATTCATATCAAGTGTGCTTACTACCCACTTGTTGTTGGCAGCAAAGATCGATGTGAAACTGCCGTAGCACGATAATCACTACGAGGATATGGGTGGATGCAGTGTAAGAATCATATCGACACCCTTTCAGTACTTTATTAGAATATATGAATATCATCAGCAAGTTAAAATTAATTACAAGACAAGATGTTTGTTTCAATCTTATTCATACCATTTTTCTGACTGAAAAAAATAATTTTTTACAACAAAAGTAAAATGTAGTTTGAATAGAGTATTGTTATCTCTTATAAGAGATACTTAATATAATGTTCAATGATAAAAAGTATGATGTTGCTATTATTGAATAGCCATATTGTTTGTAAAATAATCTTCAAAGTCATACGTAATTTTAAATTTATATGAAATTGCAAGATCTTATTGACAATATTCATTGATTATGTTATATACTTAACATGATTTAATAATCACACATCCATAAGAAATTTTTTAAATACTTAAAAAATGTTTCACAACGATTGGAGAGCTATGAATTTCAGGTCATTATTTGATTATAATAAAAAATTGATTGCTAGTACTTTTTCAAAGGTGAATATAGCACTGCGGCAAGAAAACATTACATCCATATATCATCAGTATCAAAATTGACTTTATGTCTTTTGCATCACCAGATTTTGTTTTTTTCCACACCAATATTTCCATTGACATTCTGACATACTCAGACTCGGACAACAATATACATGCTCACATCTACATCAACTTTATATAATTCTTGAATTGAATCTCTTAGTTTCATTTTATTGAATGAAGAAAAAACGAAACGTACAGAACAAAAAAAAAGATGGTAAATATCTTTAACTATCTGTCTCATTTCGAACAGACATAGGATGTTCCATTGTAATTTTTGGTTCATCTTTTTCTTGTCGATTTTTATTTAAACGAAAACTAATATTATTATAAGTGATACCACCAGTTATTTGACTTTTTTTCTTCACCATATGAAAAACACTAATCAGGAATAAAGTACCAAATATGAATCCGGTCAACATCCCACCCACGATAGCAAGTGCTTGTGATTTACTAGAATATTTAATTTGCTCATATATTTCTTCTCGTTCTATGATCGTTGTCATATTATTAATCAATTGTATTTCATTGACACTAACATTTGGATTAAATGGATAAAAATGTTCAACATTTTCAAGTGAATATGGTATAGCTTCGAAGTAGTATCCTTCAATGGTAACAACTCTGAATTTACCTTCATTGATGCCACGTTCAAGTTTCATTTGAGCATCAACTAATCCAACTTCTGAAGTCTCATCGATGTATGGTGTTCGATCGAGTAAAGTAAAAATACAATAAAATGTTTCATTGTGACCTGATTCTTTGGTATGATGATCGAGTTCAACTTGTGAGATGCGCAGATATTTAATTTCCATTAGAGAAATCATTTGTTCGCGAATGTTTTCGACAAGATGACGTCTGTAATTATGAAAAAGAAATTTATCAAGACGATATTTCGATTATTTAAAAAAAAAAACTTACCTGTTAACAATAACATTTTCTATATCATCTACTGTAGTTCTATTGATAAGTTTGAGTTGAAATGCTAAATGATTGTATAAGAGTTGATTCGATCTATAACATAAGTGTATATCAAATTCATTTAAATATACATCTGTACGATAGTCATAAAATTGAAAAGAAACATCGGCTGGTATTCCATCGTCTCTTCGATACAATTTAAAATAAAGTTCAACAGGATAATCGAAAAAATATTTATTATCATTGTTGCCATTCATACTATCATTGTTTTGTCGTTTTGACCAAGAATATTCAATATTTGTTACCAACCAATCTTCATTCGGATCCGATGGAAATACATGTTCTTGTTTGATAAAAACAGAACACATTGTAGAACTACGACACGGACGAATACCAACATATTGAAAAATTTGATCAGTTGGATTAAGAAGAAAATCTTCGTAGTTAATCAATGTTACCATTGGTTCATGAAGAATTGAATCTGATAATATCATGTTGACTGCTTGTTCGATTCTACACGAGCCTGTTCGACGATCAATTGTATAACCTAGCAATGATGAGTCTGCATAGTCAAAAATGATCGAAACAGGATTTCGAATGAGATCATTAGGCGTATAATCATAACGTACTAATTGATGATCATTCGATTTATGATACCGAAGATGTATGGAACGCCAAAGTTGTTCGATTGAAGTTGAAATATCAATACGAACACTGAATACTTGAGAAAATTGAATTCCAAGATCGGATCCACTTGCCCATTCATAAAAAGGTACCCAATCTTTACAATAGATACCTTTTGGTGGTGCTACTGGAGTACTACTAATATTAACTCGATAGTCAAAAAAATTATCAGTTTGTAATGATGAACCATCACTCTTACGTCGTAGAATACGTTGTACAGGAATCGAATAGTGAAAATTATTCCAAGGCATTGCATACGAGGCTTTTGCAAATGAGAAAATAATTTCAGTATCGATCGAAATAGATGCAATCCATTGTTCAACATGAATGAAACCACGTAGAATTGTATCTCCAAGATATGTAGCATTGGATGTTAATAATAAAAAATCTTGCAATGATCGAATATGAGTTTTATTTGTACTAGTATCTGTTATAGCAGAAAAACCATCAGCTGAATTATTCATATCAATTGGATAGACATTACATTCTGATCGATCTGTTAGTGAATAAACAGCTTTTTGTAACCATTTATAATTGTAATATTCGATTGTCTTTTGTGTAATAACAGTAAGACGATTGTAATCGTAATCGTAGATATATTCAGTAAGATTACGATCATCTTGAGCATCAAATACAATACTTTCAATAGTGAATTGTGCTTGTTTGGGAAAAATTGGATAAGTAGGAATCGAAGCAGCATATGTTTGGCAAGTCAAGGCAAACAGCACAACAATGATAATGTAATATAGACTTGTCATCATAGAGATGTAAGCGAATAAAATATAGAAGTGTGTCTTTCTTATCTTATTCTTTTGTTTGCTGCTATCATTAACACATGATACTTGTTATGTTTCATGTCGAGTTACTGATTGTTTGTTTACTCGTTCGAATTATATTTTGTCAAGAGTTTGATGTGACGATCTGTCCAAATGGTCTTACAAGTTCATCAAGTGGTCCACATTGGCAATCATCAATACCAAAACGCTTCGAATTCTTTGCTGAAGTGAGTACAGATGCCAAATCTGTACAAATAACTCAATTATTCCATAGTCCGAAACGTGATGCTATTATTTTTCATAATTTTGAATTGATAACACAAAAATATTATGATTTTCAAACGAATGAAATTTTATCTATTGATAAGAACATGGAATGCACTCGTTTAGAAATTGACAAAAACGAAGGACAACCGATTGCTATTAGTCAAATTGTAAAACCGTCTATTTTGCTTGGTTTTAATGAAAGAAATGAATATAATAATAGATTTTATACACGATATGTCGGTTCAACAACTGTTCGTGGTGGTATTGCTGTTCAACAATTTCAATCATGTTTCTATGTTTCTGAACAAAATTTAACAATCAATGCAACCTATTTTCTTAAATTGTCTAACTCAAATATTGCATCTGATATTGTTCAAATTGATGTATTATCAAAGAATTTTTCTTACACATACAATATTATACGTTTTATATCCAATTCAACTCTTGACATAACAACACCATCAGGTGTCTTTTGTCCAAATCGAACTATAACTAAGAAAATACCGGAAAATTTTCCATCTCGTCTATCTTTACATGCCGAAGCATTGGTACCTGTTCTCAACACTACTAGTACAACAATTGAATCATACGATCGCCTCATTGATCAAGTATTAGAATTTGAAAGAATCGACTATATTGGAACAAAAAATAATAGCCTACCATCAAGTGCAACTCGTATGTTGATCGATTATTCAGTTGGTCTCAGTTATACTTATGAACGAGAAACACAGCAATGCACTGTGATGAATATGAGTGTCAATACACATATGCATACCATGAGTCAAATAGTATTTCAGTTCGGTACTGATAATAATGTAATTAAATTTCAATATACGGGTATTCATGAATGTGATCGTGATCGATTACAATGTCATCGATGGATCGGACAAAATGAACAAGTGAATTTCATCCAACAGTATGAATGGTTTTGGTCAGCAAAATATAATCAAATTGATTTACAAAAATTCATTCCAATCAAAGTTAATATTAATAATATTAACAAACATGATCAATCAAAAGTTCATCAAGAATTTAGTAAGTATATATGTACTAATATTTTTCTCTTGCTTAGTTTTTTCAATTCAAAATATAAAAGTTAATCAATAATCATGACAAAAAATGTGAAAGTATTCTGAGAAAAAAAAACAGTTTTATAGAACTAATGGATGAGACAGATTAAATTGTCGATCTTTGTGACATCTATTGTAATCAATTGTTCAACCTTATCTATTAACAAAGTGCAGCATCGGATAGAGCAAGTAAAACTCTATGTTTTCGTAAAAAAAACTAATTTAACTAATATAAGTCATTTTGGAAATGAAAATTTTGAAAGTACAATACAACTAAAAAGTGGCTTTACTCGCAGATAGAGTTTTTATGCGGTCATACATCTTTTCCAATTCCTTAGCTTTATCGATAAAATTGATGACTGTCAAACAATACGGATGATCATAGGTTAGCAATTCTAGAAAAGTTGTGCTACTGCACAAGAACTATATTTGCGAGCAAAGTCACCTCTTAGTCATACTGTACTTTCGAAATTTTCATTTCCAAAATGACTTATATTAAAACTAGGTTTCTATATGAAAAATACAGAGCTTTGCTTGCTGTATCCGATTGAGTGTGACTGTTAATGAAGAGAAAACCCAACCTCACACCCTCAAGAGACGATTGTGAAATTTGAAAAGTGATTGTTCTCGTGTAAAATGATCAAATAGGTGCTTTTTGTCTACAGCAGACTAAGGACAAAAGTGGGCGCTTCAATGCATTATGTCTCATTCATCTGCTTTTTTTTGCTAAGATTTCTTCAATTATAACTCTTTACCTAATTCAATGCAAGCAATTGATTCGACTTTGGCTGAATGTTATCGAGCTTTAGGACCGAGTCATGGTTTTAACTATGCAATTCTTCGCATGACACTTAATAATGATGCAAAACATCCTGTTGAGCGACATTTGCTATCACTTCAATATCGTTTACATCTTCAACTAGCTGTCGATCTTGGAATTCGACATATTCGTTTATCATCGATTATAATCGATACGATACGTAATAGTACTGACAATCAAAGTAAAGATGTCTATGTAACATTTACACTTTTGGATAATCCACCTATATCAAAAACTCGTCTTAAAGAACCATCGTCATTAGAATTAATCAAAACCTTAGCTCTTCAAATTAATCGTGGGGATTTTCGTGTACGAGATGATGATGGTGGTTATGAATTGAAAGCTCGATCGAATAGTCTTCGAACATTAGTTCTCTATTTGTTACCACACGAAAATCATACGGCAGTACTCAACTCAAATATAACACAGACAATGGTCAAACGACGTACAGTCATAGTTGAAAAACATACGGGCTCATTTATAGCTGCATTAGCAATAGGCTTT